>JBCEWC010012478.1:0-15824 GCA_038996855.1 Solanum aculeatissimum | reverse complement strand
TAATTACTTTTTAGGGTAAAATAAAAAATTTATTAATTTAATATTAATTTTATAAATAAAAAATTAGTTAAGATTTATATTTTTTTGACATGATATAAAAAAGACCTAAATTATACAACAAAAGACCTAAATTATACAACAATTAAATTTTGCACTCATTTAAATATCAATATTATTTTTTTAAAGCTTTATGATTTTTTTTTAACACATTCATCCAACAATTAAATTTTGCAATCATTTAAATATCAATATTATTTTTTTTTAAATGAGAATTAAAATACATAAATTATACTACAACTCCAATAAATCAACTCTTACACACCTCCTTACACATGTTAAAGTCTTGAAATGACATAATTCTTACACACTTTCTTACACAAGTTAAAATTTGAAATGACCATACACTTAGACAAAAATTATTTTTTTGTGGAAATAATTTAAAGCTTTATTAAATTCCTTTTTAACACATTCATCCAACAATTAAATTTTACAATCATTTAAATATCAATATTATTTTTTTTAAATGAGAATTAAAATACATAAATTATACTACAACTCCAATAAATCAACTCTTACACACCTCCTTACACATGTTAAATTCTTGAAATGACATAACTCTTTCGCACTTTCTTACACAAGTTAAAGTTTGAAATGGTCATACACTTATATAAAAATTATTTTTTTGTGGAAATAATTTAAAGCTTTATTAAATTTTTTTTAACACATTCATCCAACAATTAAATTATTTTTTTGTGAAAATAATTTAAAGCTTTATTAATTCTAATATTAGTAAAATATTTATTTAAAATAATTTTCATTTAACAAAATATAAATTAATTAATTTTTTTTATCCTAAAAATTAACAATTTTTAAAGGCAAGGCGCAGGGTGTCAGGCGTCTTTGCCCTTTTGGTTTTAAAAAGAAAGTGTGCTCTTTTGGTTAAAATCAAAAAACTTGTTATATATATATATAAAAAAAAATTCAAAAAAAATTCATATGTTTTTTTCATGTATAAATTATGTATAATCATGTATCAATATTATATAAATAGTTTGTAAAAGTGTATCGATATTGTATAAATTATATACAAATGTGTGCCGATGTTGTATAAATAGGAATGCAATGTATCGATATTATATAAATGGAGCATAATCGTGTATCAATATTGTATGAACAATTATATAATGTATCGAAATTGATATTTATTTGACTATCATGCATTCCAACCTTAATAAAATAAAAAGACATAAATATTTATTTTTTCACAAAAGAAGTGAAACAATTTAAAAAGAAAAAAAACTTAAAAAAAAAAAACAATAAAAAAATTTGAATATTAAAATTTTTTATGTTAAAAAAAATCAAAAAGAAAAATGATCAAATGGACAAATAAAAATGATGTTAATTCACCCACCACCTAAAAAAGAAAAAAAAAGAAAGAAAGAACAAAAAGAAAAAAAACTTTTAAAAAAAGAGCAACAAAAAAATTGAATATTAAATTTTTTATGTTAAATTTTTTTTAAAAAAAAAAATCAAATGAACAAATAAAAATGATGTTATTTCAACTAGTATCTAAAAAAAACAAAAAAAAGAAGAAGAAAAAATGAAAAAGGAGAAAAAAAAGGAGATAAAGTTACTGAAAAATAAAGAAAAAAAATAAAAATAAAAAAGATAAAAACGTAGAATAGCCATTTCAAAAGAAAAAAAAGAACAAAGAGATAGAGAGAAAAAATTGGAGAAAAAAATAATTAAAAAAATAGTCAAAATAGTTATTTTAAGTAATTAAATAAATTTGACTTAAAAAAATGTAAAGAAAAGTTATTGACAGCCCATGTAATTTGAATAATTACTTTACCTAACGAATCTAATTTGTCTAGTTTTTCTAAAATATGATAGATAGAGAAAGAATCAATACTTTAATGAATTTGAAAATAAAAATAGATATTGATAGATAAATATTTGAATTCATGATCGTCCATATTCTTTTTTTTTTTTAAATTTGGCCAACAAATGCCACTAATCTTAATGACATAAGACAAAACAAAAGAGAGACACCCAAAAAATCAAAAGGGAAAGTGAGGTATTTTTAATAAGCAATGAAGAATTGTTAATTATTTTTAAATGTTTTATCTTTATTTAAATAATTAAATTTTTATATTACTAAAAAATTATTAAATTAGTAGAATTATAGAGGAAAAAGGGTCAAAAATGTCCTTGTACTATCAGAAAGGAGCAAAAATGCCCTCAATTTATACTTTGGGTCATTTATGCCCATGT
Source organism: Solanum aculeatissimum (assembly GCA_038996855.1). Lineage (NCBI taxonomy): Eukaryota > Viridiplantae > Streptophyta > Magnoliopsida > Solanales > Solanaceae > Solanum > Solanum aculeatissimum. The sequence goes on along the minus strand of JBCEWC010012478.1, from coordinate 13,550 downwards.
ACTATCAGAAATGGGTCAAAAATGCTCTGATACTAATGGAAAAGGGTCAAAAATGCCCTTGATTTAGACTTTGGTCCAAAAATGCCCTTGTCAATGATACTTTGGTCCAAAAATGTCGTTATTTGTTACCAAATGGGTCATAAATGTCTTTCTTTAAATGAATATATATATATTTTTTCTTTTTAAACATATTGTATTCCTAATAAAAAAATTGTTTTTAAAAAATTCTTTTCTTATTTTGTTGTTTTTAAATCACATTAATTAATAGAAATGTAAAAAAATAATTATTTTCTTAATCTCATTTTATCAATTAAAATAGAATATTATACCCCTATAGCAAATAATATATGTCATAGATATCAGATCATAGTAAACCAAACACTAATTTTTAAACCGAACATTGATTTTTATTTAGATAACAATAAAAATAATAATTATAATAAAGCAAAAAATATATTTTTTAATTTTTTTTCTCAAATTGAAGTAAGATAAATATTTACTAATTAAAAAAATGCTCTTATCGTCAATATTTTAGTCCAAAAATTTCCTTATCGTCATTTATGGAGCAAAGTATCATTGACAAGGACATTTTTGGACCAAAGTATAAATCAAGGGCATTTGTGACCCATTTCTGATAGTACAAGAGCATAAATGACCCAAAGTATAAACTGAGGACATTTTTGCTCCGTTTTGATAGTACAAGGACATTTTTTACCCTTTTTCTCTATTTAATTAAAAATAATTTAGTAATTTTTTTTTTTTTAAATGTGAGCAATTTCATATGGAGTGTAATCAATCTTTTAGCTAAGTGGATCCCTTATTTAGTTATGATAGTTTCCTACCTACCAACTCAACTAATCTAACAAAACAAGAATCAACAGTAAAGCATATTCTCTTAATAGTTATATAAGAGATAGTTTGAAGCTGAAGTAGGTGACGATAGTTTGAAGCTGAGGTAGGTATGTGTTGGTCGACGTGTTTGTTTGAGTATTTTTTAAGAATTTAAAAATATTTTTTTTATTTTATTGATTTTGTAATTTTATTAAAATTATAGAATTCACTTTAACTATGACGTTTAATTTTAAACTCATATCCTTTAGATATAACTTTATTATTTTGAGTATTGGTAATATTTTTAACTATTTTGCATAAAAAATCAACAATCAGTGAAGAAAAATATTTTAATTATGATTTACTATCACACAAGTATATCTTATAATATATTTTAGAATAAAAATTTAAAATTCAAACCTACTTAAAATGTATCAATATTAATAATATTTATCAGATATTTATTTTACGCTTAATAACATGATTTAATATCTTTTAATTAATATCACATAAAAAATAAATTTATAAATAAATATTCGGTTCATGCCTGGCATGAGATTTTCGTCAATAGTGTAAAAAGAAGAGATGGTCCTCCACTTGAACGAATCAATAAAATTAATATAATAAAATATATTTTTAAAAAATCAGAGGGAATATTTGTTTGTATTGTTCTCGTTACTTTATTTGATTTTAATAATAAATATGTGCAGCGGATGATTTTGGCAATCATGTGCGTTAATGGGCGGCTTTAGTGGTCATATCCTTTTTATTATGTATTTAAATATAACAATAATAATAATATCAAGTTGGTGTGACCAGGTTTTCATTTATGCTCATTATTTAAATAATACTATTATTCAATAATCAAGTGCAGTGAACACTTGTGACATGTCATCATGCGCACTCGAACAACCCTTTTTTTCTTTTGCTGTTTTTCATCATAAATAATTATGTGTAAATGGACAGATATGGGAACCATGTACAGTGAATATTCTCTTTATAGTTATTATTATTGTACTACTATCGATAAATGTGAAGAAGCAAGTAGTAGTTGGACTCTATTATATGAAAAAAGTGATGCAGTTCATCTTTTTTTTTGTTTGTCATTTTTTGTCTATTTTTTAGTGGTGTATTGAGACCTATTATGCTTTTTATTGACTATAATGTGTGATGCATATTATACCTTGTACATGCTCATATATAATATGTAAGATGGATTGATTGGAGTTCTTCGGGGTTTCGATCGTCGTGGCTTAGATCGTGATAGGTTTAGAAATTAATTAACAAGTTTGAAGAATGATTGACTTATCTTTATTAACGAAATAGGTGGAAAACAAGCCCTAAGTCACTGCTAGTCTCTCAAGAATGAAGTAGGAGAAGTAAAAATGAATTTGAGACTTTTAGACTTAAAACACGTCACTGTTCTGCCATGACGATCACTTATCCTTCCACGACGGTTTGCACGGAGATAGAAATTTTGTAACTCGCATTTCAAATCCTCATTTTACAACACACCCTCAAATCATGACATTCAAAACCATATCCTTTGCACCAAGATCAATTTTGGAAGTTCTAGTCATCCGAATTTAATTTGGTAAAATCGTAAAGACTCCTTATTGTCTTGGCTACTTGGCTATTAACTCAAAAGATCAAACTTATAAATCATCCCTCAATCCCTTGCCAAATTGCTCTAGACCTCACATGACTCATATTTCGTGCAAGTTTGGCCTAAACTCAAAATTTTGAGTTATGTTCACAAATACCCCTAAAAGGGGATGATCTTCATAAAATGTCCCCAATAAGAGTGACTATGCAAAAATATCCTTCATTCCCTTAAGAATATTTTTTCTACAAAATTGTCCCTCAGCTATAAGGACCCATTACTTTACCTTTGCAGACTTGCCTCATGGGCAATGATTCCGTTATTTCACCTTCGCTGACCTGCCATATGGGCAAGAATTTACACTATTTTATTTTTCTTTTCATTTTTTTGTTGTTAGTATTTTGTTTCTTTTCTTTATTTCTTTTTTTTTCTTTCTTCTATTTGTTTTTCTTTTTTTTTTCTTATGTTTATTTATTTATTTATTTATTTAATTATGCAACTAGAAATAATATTTATTTTATATATTCTATATTTATTTTAAATGAAATGATTTCTAAATCCAAGCCAAGATTCAAGATAATTTTTTTTTTCATATTTATTATTTTAAATATATGAGATTTGAAATTTCACGAGATGCTTTATAAATCTTATTTTAGAGGCAATATTTGACATAAAAACTTTTAAAGAATAAGTTACGTTTCATGGGCAAGAGTTGACACAGTTTTTTGTATTTTGATTTTTGAGATGCTCTATAACTCTTGTTTTAGAGGTAAGACTTAGATGAAGAACTTTACAAATTCTGTCTTATGGGCAAAACTTGACACTATTAGATGGTGTATAACTCTTGCTTCTTGGCCCAAGAACTTCCAAACAATAAGTTAAGACCCAAGGGCAAGGTTTGACATTATTGTATTATGTCTTGATTTATTAGATACTCTATAACTTTTGTCTTAGAGACAAAACTTAGACAAAGAACTTAATAACTTAAGCCCATGGGCAAGATTTGACAATTACATTGTATTTTGATTTATCATATATATAACTTTTACATTATGTTTTGATTTATTATATATATAACTTTTGTCTCTTAAGTCCATGCACTTCAAAACAACAAGTTAAGCTCCATGGGCAAGACTTGACATGCCACATTGTCTTGATTTATGGGGTACTCCATAACTATTGCCTAGAGATTAGACTTGTTAGTCCAAGGACTTCAAAACAACAAGTCAATTAGCCTCATGAACAAGATTTGACATTACGACATTACGTATTAATTTATGAGATGTTCTATAATTTTTGTCTTAAAAGCAAGACATAGACCAAAAATTTCACAAGTTACACCCCATGGACAAGATTTAAAAAAATAAAAATAGACAAAAAGAAAAAAAAAAGAGTAAAAATAATTTTAAAAAAAAGAAAGAGAAAAAACTACAAGTTAAGAAAAAAGAAAAAGAAAAACATAAAAAATAAAAAATAATTAAAAAACAAAGAAAGAGAAAAAAATAGAAGTTCAAAAAGAAAAAAAAGACAAAGAAACAAAGGAGAAAAATAATAAATAAAAGAAAAATAAAGAAAGAGAAAAATTGAGAGACAATTGAGCATAAAAAGATTTCTAAAAGATATTTAAAATGTAGAGGGATAAAAATGTATTTGATTCAACTTAAAGTGAAAAATGAGACATTTTTGTAAGACCTCTCTTATGGAGGGCAAAAAATCAAGACCACTATATTTGATGGACATTCTATGTAATTTTCTCCAAAATTTTTAAGTCACTGTTCATAAGTTTTCTGATTCAATTTTCTTTCAGATTAACCTACCCAATTTAAATTATAATAATTTATCATAAATTTATATCGTATGTTTGCCTTTGTTATATAATTTTTTCCTTTCCTTATTCATTGCTATGGGAATTAAGGGATGTCTCACCGCTCTGTGTACGATAACATAACTTTATTTGTAATATTTTTGTTCACACGTTCTTTAATTAAAAAATTATTATATTTTTATTTATATTCTTGAAGTATATAAAATATTAATTTTTCTCGAATAAATATTTCTCTTTTTGATCTCTCTTCAATAAATAAAAAGAGAGTTAATCTAAGTAATCACAATATTAAAATATGTGTATATAATCATTTAGAATTTTTATATAATTAGTCAATATTTATTATTTCTAAGAATAAGAGTTGCTAATGATAAGATCAAAAGAATATATTTAATTATATCTTAATTTTTTAAAATAATACTAATTACTTTAAATTATTTATTTTTAATAAAAATAACAAATTAAATGGTCAGAAAGAATTTAGAAATAAACAAAACTCAGTACGAAGCACAAGCAGAGGACAAAGAAATATACATCATCCCAACAAAGTGAAAAAATCTATTAATAGATAAGTACAAACCAATATTTTAGTACTATCCACATATAGACATCACTTGATGATCAATTTCAAGTTAAATTATTCATAAATTGTGAACTATTGGATTGATATAACTATATACCATCTTTATCTATTTGTATTGTTAAATTGTTCATAAATATCTGATGATAAAGTTGTCTAAAATTAAATTATAGTAATTGATAAGTTAATCGCAAAATTAATTTATTAATACTAAGTTATTTGATTAGTGATTGGTGAATGGATTGAAATTTTATATTTAATAATTTATTAGTGTAGAGATGAATTACTCAAATTTCTTATTGAATAAATCGTTAATAAGTCAAGAATTATCTATTGATATGTAAAGTACATATTATTAATTCTAAAGTCTCGTTTAATATTTTATAGCTCCTTACATCATGATACGTATTTGTGTGCGTGTTGGATTTCTTATTTGTTTACTAGGTAGCTAGTATGGATCATAATGCACAAAGTCTTCACTTCTTTCTTATAAAAATGTATATTTAAGTATATTTTTATCTTAAAATATTAAGTTTTTGTACAAGTAAATGTTTGTTAAATAAATATTTATGTTCATGCATACTCAAAAATTATGTTTTTATATTTTTCTTATTATTATTTACAACTAAAGAATTACTAGCTTAAGTAGAGGTAGAAAAATTATTTTGTTTGATAGGAAATCAATATATTGGTGAGTGAAAAGACAACATGAAATAGTTGAGCTAATATATCGCTCGTTAATCATCGAATAATTATTAACCCACCAAACTAATCAATATCTTATTGGCTGACTAACAAATTAGTATATTTAAGTCTTTAACAAATTGATATGACATTAATTTCTATTATCTTTATTCTATCTATTTTATTAAATTATTTATGAATTATATCGAATGAATATAACTTGATATTATTTTCATTTTATCTATCTTGTTAAATCATTCACAAAATATAGGAATACTAATTAAAATCCACACACAGTACATAATTTTGCAATTGAGTTTAGCTGCACATACAATTGATTTTGTTCTTTTCCAATAGAATAACATATTTTTAAACTTATAAATATTTAACTTTAAATTTTTATTTTCTTAGGAGCAGATTTTATAAACACACAAATATTAGGTTACATTTAATTTTACAAATTTAAAAAAGATCTGATTTTTTTAATCTATGCCTAAGTTAAACTATGAAAGTATTCGGCTAAGCTTCTAATAAGCTAGTCAAATATTTTACATAAATACTTTTTAATAATTAAAACATAAAAATTAATATCTATCTACTTTATTTACATCATGCGACCTCTTTTCTTTTGTTTTGTTTTTGTAAAAGTACTTTCAAATTGTTAATAGATCTAAAGACATTTAGGTCATTTCAATGAAGAAATGATAATAGTATACTCCCTCTCTTAATTTTTTTGTCTGACTTGACACAAAATTTAAGAAAATAAAAAAAAAATCAAATCTTATAGTCTTAAACTAAGTAAAATATACTAGCAAAATATTCTTCAATTATACGATCTTAAACTGATTAAAATTAATTAAAGAGTTATTAAAATGAAAATAAAAGAGTCATTTTTTTTAAGACGTGAACTAAAATAGAGGAAGTAACATTTTTTTTTAAGTAGATACACTAACTATTTATTATCTGCTTTAATACGATTCTATCGAAACACGTAATTATTACTTGTAAACTAGTTTTGGGCACCTATAGGTGATTTTGAACCCTTAAATTACTTTTAATACTAAATTTTGGAATGACAGAGGCAGTCCATACTGCTTTGTCACTTGATGTTATTAATATATATTATCTTTGTTTACAAATCAAGTATATATTTAAACATAAGTAAAGTAGTTAATTTAAGTCTACTTGGAAAATGAGCGTAGGGAGGCCAATGTCTTATCATTTGGGTACTACTACTCCTCTTCCATCGCCAATATTGTATGGTCGTCGTGGCCATTTCTGTAAGATTTCAAACTCACTGAGCCTCCACAATGATCGTCCTCGTTCTATCGAAATAATTCATAATTCAGATCTTATACCTAAACATGTTGCTATAATAATGGATGGGAACAGGAGATGGGCTAAGGATAGAGGTTTACCAGTGCAAGAAGGTCACAAATTTCTTGCCCCAAATCTAAAGAATATTTGTAACATTTCTTCTAAACTTGGAATACAAGTTATCACTGCCTTTGCTTTCTCTACGGAAAACTGGAATCGTTCCAAGGTGCGTTCTCTTTCATTTTTGGAGTTATAATAAACTCCATTTGTATTGTATAGGTACAATTAATTTAACTTTTGAGATCGCGGACTTAGGATTTTAAGTTTATAAGTTTTTAGTTATATTTTTAAAGTTGGTTCAGATACGGAGTAGTATTTAATTATTTGTTATAAATTTTTCACATAATTTATGCTCTACATCAAAAAAATTCTAGATTCACACGATCGGATAAACCATACCGATACAGGCGCCTAACTGAAAGAACTGAGAATTCATTCTTTTTTTTCCTTTTATAATTTCATGCATGTTGTGAATATTCTTTCTAATTTGATTAATTTTACTATTGATGTACATATTTATAGTAACGAAAAATAAACTAAACGCATGCAAAAGTATGCTGACACGTGAAGATAATTGTTTTGCTATAATACTTAGAGGTGGAGAGGCAAAGTTAGAATTTAAAATTTTGATAAATATTTAAGAGAAATATAATTTTTGAACTAAAATTATTGAGTTTGACCAAACATACATCTTGCTGCATTTATAGCTCCTCCCTAGTAATCTGGAGCGTAATTTATTCGTCATTGCAGTTTAATGCTGTAGGATTTTGCGAATTATTTTTGTGTTATTTTGCATAATAAATTGATTTTGAACAGGAGGAGGTTGATTTCTTGATGCAATTATTCGAAGAGTTCTTTGAAGAATTTATGAGGTAATATTTATATTGAATCACAATATAATTAAAATGTGCTCTTCTCCAATAACCTAAACTCTTAGATTAATTTTTTCACACGTTAGCACATGAGGGACATATAGAGACATTTTGTAATTAAATTATACTCTCAGTAACAATTTAAATTTTTCGACCAGATGATCAAACTCACATTAAAAATGGATGATTCTATGAATTGAGTTGGTTAAAATATGCAAGCGATTGTTCATGACTGAAACAACAAAGTTTTACTGCTTTTCAATTTTCTCATAATTTAACAGGCTTGGGGTACGTGTGTCTCTCATTGGAGGTAGATCCCAACTTCCCATAAAATTACAGGAAGGCATAGAGTTAACAGAAGAGGCCACCAAAGGCAATGAAGGACTTCATCTTATGATGGCACTAAACTATGGAGGACATTATGACATGTTACAAGCAACCAAATGCATTGCCAGTAAAGTGAAGGATGGTCTTATACAATTAGAGGATATTGACAACACATTATTTGAACAACAACTTACTACTAATTGTGCCAAGTTCCCAAAACCTGATTTACTCATAAGGACTGGAGGAGAACAGAGAATCAGTAACTTCTTATTGTGGCAGCTTGCTTACTCTGAATTGTATTTTACAAATACCCTCTTTCCTGATTTTGGAGAAGAAGCTTTCAAGGAGGCCATACTTTCCTTTCAACGAAGACACAGACGCTTTGGTGGACACACATATTGAAACATCACTACCTTTTGTACTACTTATCTATATTTTTGTGTGTTTTCGTGATCTGCATCCTTTCTTTCATGAACTTATCAGGAGGGTTTTGATTTCTTTATACAGTACCGCCAGTCGGTTGTAGTATTAGCCTATTTATGTAGTCGGTGGTGCATTGTATTTAGGTGATTGCATGTTTTTATTGTTATGGTTCGTTGCATACATATTCTGCTCTATCCTCCTCAGACCCACTTCGTAAAATTTCACTGGATGTGTCATCATCTGCTAGTCTGATCTATTATGACCTTTGACGTGTATATAATGGACGTAGTAGTTAATTTCATTATGGAGATACTGCTGATGCAACCTCATTAAAAAGGGCTAGCCCGATGCACAAAGGTCCAAAAAGGGACAACCACAGGGAGTGTGATGTAGACCTCATACCCTAATGCAAGCATTAGTTAATTTCAGAAAGAGCTGAAGCGACCTCATTGGCAATTCTAGTACTGTTTTACTAGAATCATGATTGTCATCCTTACAATTTCGGAAAAGAAAATCACTTACGAAATATAGTCCCAACATATTTATACACCACAACTGGCTCTGCAAATTCTAGGCAGCAACCAACAAGTCTCAGCACATTTTGAGAAGTAATCGTTATATAGATTCATGTTTAGCCATATAACTTTTGGAGAAGAGTTCTTTCTTTACAAAGCGATTGTCCAAGTGGAGCTTGAACAAGGCCAACGGACTTGCATCATGTGAGTAGCAGCTAATGGCATAGGCACCATTATTGTAGGTCCTCCATTACTAGGTCTTTACTCCTCTAGAGACAATTTTCAATATACTGAAAGCTAGTTAAATTTGGAACTACTCAATAGCCAAAAGGTTTGAACGTCTACTGAGAAAAACATTTGAGATATGAAATGAAAATCAAAGAATTATTGTTAACTATATATGGCTTCACAGTGTCACTTTAGCTTTGTGCAGTCACAAAGTACTAGAAATTTAGACATCTTTTGTATGCTGTATACCTGTAGAAGAAGGGAAAACTTGTCCTGCTTGAAGGAGAGGAGGGGAGAGTTCTATGGAAGACCAATGGAGTCAGGATGCCAAGCAATGAACTCTACGCAGACTGCAGGGATTCTTCTGAAGCACATTTGAAGAACTGTTCTTGCAGTTAATTTGGCCCCCAAAAAAACTGGGAGTGCATCCAGACATTCCAAAAGCAGCATGCTGCTGCTGTAAGTTTAACTCTCTTAGAAAAGATTAATCCAGAGTGGGGCTTGATGTCGGTGGCATAGATGGAAAGGAACAAGAAAATGAAGGCAAGATATGTACATCTAATCCTAATCATCAGGATCCATTTCCTCGTCCTGTTCCAGGGATGGAATTGCACCAGTTCCATTGTATCCTTCAGATTCTGACTGCCCATCTGAATCAGTCTCATCTTCTTGAGAATCAACTTCATCAGCATTAGTCTCTTGAGTTTTTAGTTGTTGCATCCATTTGGGGCACTCATCCTGACCTTCAAACAATAGATGGAGATTGTTGTTCTTTCCTGAATGCACAATATCAGTAGCCTTGACGGTTGAACATGAGCATTCTGGAATAGGGTGAGAGAGGAAAAACTTGGTTTTTGATAGGTTAGATTCCTGCAACAGGCCCTCTTCTGCCAGACTTTTGTTGAGATGTTCTCTGACAGCAAAAGTCCAATTACGAGGTGGATAATAAAGATGATCGACAGTAGTATTGAAGAGCTCTGCAAGATATTTCCTGCATATACAAGATACATTTTAGAAAGTGATGGTAAAATAAAAAGAAATGGATAAACACGAAACAAGGAAAGGATCAGAAGTGTTGTAGCTTACCTGTTGGGCCGAAATGTTCTTGCAGATGCCATCTCATAAAGTCGGTGTCCCATCACCAAGCTCGCAAAATCAGGCCCACTACCATCATTGTCAAAACCAGGAAAAAAAACTTCAGCCTCCACCGAGACTATGTAATCAAGGGCATCCCATAGCAACCGGTGTGCTTGCTCCCTCTGATCATTAAGAGAAGGTTCGGGTTCCTTATCTTTCTCTGCAATCCACCCATACCAGCCTTCTTTTTCATGTCGATAAATAGGTCGATCAGGAGGAGGTGGTAGAGGCCTTGGACGGGGCCCAGACTTGTCCCATTCCGCTTTTAATTGATTTGGACTTTTTACAGGTAAAATCTGATCAGGATCAGGAATAAGGGGGGTTTCGGGGCCAACTAAATTGGCTAGCTCTGTTTTGCTGCACAAAGAAGTACGATCAACTAAATTGGTGTACATGGCCCGTAAAGGAATCATAACCCGTTGTCCGCCAAAGGTCTCAGAACCTGATAGGTATATTCTTGTTCTAGGTGGATAACCCATGGCTCGAAGCAGAAGGCCAACCTAAATTTGCAAAAAATGTATGAAGAATTAATAAATAGAACGAGGACAACCATGCATATTCACAATTATCCTGAGTCTATAATTACAGAATAGGAGGATGAAAAAGTTAGTAACAATAAAATGAACATGACGTCTACTTTGTCTCAAATTTCCCTTGTTTTCTTCTCTTTTTTTTTATAAAAATAAGTGTGGTGTCCAGACCAGCTTGGGGTACCTTGACTAATTCAATGGGATACCTACTAGCTCCCAACAACAACAGGTAGTCCACCAAGGGTAGGACAAATGACAAGAAATCACTTAGTGTTTTTGTCTCCACTGGGATTTGAACCTGAGACCTCATAATTCCCAACCCACTTCATTGACCACTGGGTGACACCCTTTTCTCCTTTACTTTTTTCAACTAACAGTTTCAATTTACGCAATGATTTCCTCTTTAAGAATTTTTCTGGAAAGAAGACAGTGGCAGAAAGCAATATAAAGCATCAGGTCAATTAATGAGGTAATCTCTTGACAAAGGTGTTCTTCACTAACTCTAACACGGACAAAAACTTGGAATTTAAGTGGAGAAGAGTAGAGGGGAGGGCCCATTATCCACAGAGTTCCGAACCAGGTGTTATTTACTAACCTACAGATCGGCTTTTCTTTACCTTGTTTTCATTTTCTTTTGAAGTATTCAAATGAGGAGAGCAACTTTTCTGTTATGCTCTTAAAGCTTCCTCAAATACGCCATTTTACACACCCACACCTCTCATCCCCCTGGTCCCTTATCCAACACTACAACCCCCGGTTATGTTTTCTTTCAATTTGAAGGTAAAACTACACTGTTAGTAGATACAACAAAATTGTTTTAGTTGAATTATCTCTCTACACGTACCTTCTACTCCAAAAAGAATAAAGGAGAGAAACCCTTGTCTAAAGTTTGACACGAGGTGTTGAAGATCTGGAAGACAATGACAAGGGAGACCTTAATCCATGAGCAGTCTTATCTTCATGCTCATTCCCATGTATATGAAGCTCAGTAAAAAAAATTGAAAAGGAGGAAGAAGAAGAAGAAGAAAAAGCTCAGCATAGCATAAACTTGCAACAATGGAAGAACATGCAGTTCTTTTTTTTTTTTAATTAGTTTAATAGTTAAACTATCGACTGTTGTTGTTACACCCCTGAACTATAACATTTCCTATCTAAAGAACACCTGCGGTGTCAAGTGACATGGAGAGTGGTCTTTACGCTCTATGTAGAGTGTGAACTAGAAAAATAGCCAAAAAGAGCATCTATGTGGCATTTGACATCATTTCTTATTTGTTTTTTTTCTTTCTTTCTTTAATTCATTTTGCTTCTTCAAACATTTTTTGCTAATAACAGTAACTACTTGAAACCTAAGTTGTTCGGACTTGAGACGGGCATCCTGTGCAGATTCGGCAAATTCAAAATTTTAAGATTTCGGGATACAGATCCAGGTATGGATACGGGTGCTTGGATTCTGCTAAAAAAAATCCAAAATTACAAAATAGAGCTATAAAGCTACGTTGCTTGGACTCATCGAAAATGTCGATGGGCGTGTGTCACATTCTCCAAAATAGCGTACTTTGGAGAATCCAACACGGGTGAGGCATCAAAAGTGAAGAGTCCGCGCAACTTAGCTATAAAAATATTCTAAATTTGAAAGATCTGCTAGGCCGTCTTCCCCATGACCCCAACTTCTTCTTTCAACTCTATAATTCTTCTCCTCAAAAAAGAAAAAGAAAGTTATTCAAGGCCTTCCAACAACTCTAATTACATATTGTTCTACCGTCTACCAGAAGTCACAACACAACCCCTTGAATTCTTAGTTTCTATCTATTTGGTCTAAAATGTGAAGCAAGGAATTGCGGAAGAGGGGGGACATGCCTCCTCGTTCCCTCTTTTACCAACGACTAAAAATTTCTGATTTGCTAAAAAGGAGACAAAAGGACTAAAAATATTGAAGTTATGCTATTTTCCATGTCTTAAGTCTATTTTATCTTTTATTTTGAGAAATCAAAATCCCAATTTTCCTCAAAATTTGTCCATGGACTTTGGTCAAAGTATCCGGAATGGGTTGATCAAATCCCACACCTATCCTACACCCACACCTATCTCGTGTCGACACGGATGTGACAACAAAAATGAACAGTGCGCAACTTAGCTTGAAACCCATAACCTTAATTTCACAACTAAAAATTGTATGTCAAACAGAAACCAAAAACTGTATGTCCAAGCATAAAATATTCTTTTCTTATTTGTTCTTTCTTATTGGCTCATACAAATTTAAAGATTATTTCTTTTTGTTCTTTGAAATGCAAGAAAACTTTTTCTAATAGTAAATTCAGTTGGAAACTCATAATTCTGAAATAACAGTGAAATAAAAGAATAATCAATAAAAGTAAACTTAATTGCAACAACAACAATAACATACCCAGTGCAATCCCATTGAGTAGGGTCTAGGGAAGATAGAGCGTACGCCTAAGTTGCTCGGACTCAGGTACGGGTGTCCGATACTAGTGCGGATCATCTAGAGGTTGAATCCTTCATAATCTAATTTTTAAGATTTGGGGATATGGATCCATGTATGGATACGGGTGCGGGGATTCGCCTAAAAATAATCAACATATCTAAAAATAGAGTGATAA
>JBCEWC010012477.1:0-15824 GCA_038996855.1 Solanum aculeatissimum | reverse complement strand
GAGTATTGTCATCTATTATTCTTATGATATGAATGTTGGGGATTTGAATGACTATGTGCTTATGTGGTAAGTCCCATGATCTCGGTATGCCCCCATAGTGGAATCCCACTCACCATGTCCGTTAGAGATTGTTGTTTTGTGTTATATGAACTCATGTTTATCCCATTCCCGGAAATGTCCCCATAGCTTGAGTTCCAAGTCCCAAATCCCTTAGAATTTATATATTATGTGTTTACATTCTGCGCTTCCAAACCGATGATGAGTGTAATGATGCTATGATGGCTTGATCGAGGACATTCGGGTTTTCCTTCGCCATGTCACATCTAGGTCCCCTATCCGGGTCGTGATAGTTAACCATAGGTTGATGTCTCATGAGCATGTTGACTATTGGGAGGAGTATTGAGTACCGAATTGAGTAAAGTAAGTTCAACTTGAACTCAATAACTACGTGGCCTACGTAGGAGAGGATTAAACCATAAAAATGGATTCTTTCTTATAGTCCTAAAATGAGGACTTGACATTATTGTGGATCCACTGATGTGATGTCCTCTATCCATGCAAGGTATTGGATGGATATGGAAACGACATTGCTTCATTATATTATCACTGGCTCATAGGTGATGGTTGTCAGTTAGAGAAACTCCAAAATAGGCCTTGATACTACTCTTGGTTGATCTTATATTTCATTATAGTTCTATTGAGTGGATTGGATTAGATGGTATGTGAGTGGTCATTGTCTAAACTGTATTTTTACTTTAAACTCTTGACTTGATGATTAAGTTCCCCACTTTCTTAAGTGGATGTTATTCTACATTAACATGTTTCATTCTACCATTTTATATACTCATACATTTCACTTACTAATGTCCATTTGGGTCTGCATCTTTTCATGATGCAGAGACAGGTACTAGTGGTTATCAGGAGGCGCTTCGTTGAGGACCTATTTACATTCAGTTGATTGGTGAGCCCTCCCATACTTTCGTAGGATACTATGTTTCTTTCTAGCTTTGAGCTTAGACTTATTTTATTTTATTTTGAGGTAGCCATGGACCTATCATTAGCACCACTTAGTTAGATGTTTAGAGGCTTCATAGACTAGACTGTCGAGTTATGTTTGGATGTTATTATTGACTAGGCTATTTCACACTAGTTTCGCTTAGTTGATGGATAGATTGTTTGGCCTTTGGCCTTAATTATCTTATTTTCATTCCATTTCGTTGAGTATTCTTTATTATTGATGTCTTTCGCTATTAGAATGTGATTAAATGAATATGATAAGGCCGAGTGATTCGCTCGGGGGCTAGCAAAAGTATCTGAGTGCCGGCCACGCCAAGGGTACCCTCTCGAGGCATAACAAACTTGGTATCAGAGCACAGAGTTCAAGTGTCCTAAGGAGTCTATGAAGTTGTTTCTAGTAGAGTCTTGTTTATAGGTGTGTTGTGCACCTCACTTTATAAGCAGGAGGTTATAGGATATTAGGAAATGTTACACTTTTCTTTTATTCTGAGTTTGTGCGATAGAGTTTAACTCTATTAAAGTATCTATCTGATTCGTTCTTTATGCATTTGTAGATCATGCCTTCTAAGTGTACTGCCACCCAAAGAGATGATTCATCCTCTAATGCTATGAATCCCCTACCAGGGATGTCTACTCAGATGGAGAGGAGGGGTGGAGGTCGACCAGTTAGAGCCACCGGTGTCCCACAAGAACCTACTGCTCCACCTGCTCCTACTAAAGCTGATTTCAAAGGATAATCCAAGTCCATTGCCCTAGTAACTTGGTCATGAAGTAAAGAACTAAAGGAACAATCCTTAAGATTGTTTTCGGGTGGATTGAATGCCATCATAAGACTATGGCAGGCCTCGTTATTAGCAGATATACTGAGATGCAACTTAATAAATTTAGGGAAAGATATTAAATTAAATCAGGATTTTGAAACACACTTGAATTTCACAAGGTATTTTACCGGAAAGCTTAAGAGGATTTCATTGATAAGATTTGCTGGCAGAACAATAGATTCAAAATTTGAATCATGAACTGAGGAAGAAGAAAATGGAGCACTGCTAGTGTGTTTGCTTTGCTTTTTTGTCGATAGGAGGCTTCAGACTCCATTGTGTTGTAGAAATTTTAGAAGGCAACAAAGTTCTTGATGGTTTTATTTGTAACTATGCTCTACAAATATTTTCTAACTATACCATCTCCAAATGACATGTTATATAATTATTTTCCAAAAAAAATGGTCATTTTCGTTTTTTGGTGATAGATTTAATACTACTCCTTAAGTGTCACTTTATCAAAAAATTTTCCTTTTTAAGTCGCTGAAAATGGGTGTTCAGTTAAGTTGTTGTGGGAAATTCTATATACAAAAGAATCTACATTTTTGAAGAGTCACAACAACTCAAATGGCGAATCTATTTAGTCATATGAACTTAATGTAGTACTAGATTCACTGCACGTGTGTTGCACGTATGTTGAACGTTTTTTACAAAAAAGGGCAAGACCTGTGCACTAATTCTTCTTCTAGCATCTTCTTTTGTACTTATATTCCTAAAAGGTTCTTCTTTGGGGTGGTTTTTTCCCGGGTGTGTGGCTTAAGCGGGTGTGAATTCCTTTGTAACCATTTGATTCGTTTACCACAAGGCTTCAAGTAGTAGTAATGATCAATAACTTGCTTGCAAACATAAGAATTTGTATTGTGAAAGTTTTTAACTATGGTGTGGAGATAGGCTGGCATCTTCAGAAATAGACTTACTATAGTGATGGAAAATTCTACTAAAAATTCACGCCAAAGAGGACTACGGGATTTATATTAGCTTTTAGGCAGCATAAACTTCAGTGCTCTCAATTAGCAATTGTTGGACACACGAACCACCACATAAGGCAACAAATGTACAATTAGCTTCTCCACTTTAGCAGTTTGAAATAAGCCTGCGTTAACAATCTAATTGCAATTAACGGCTACATTTGGACAAGTAATCAAGTTATAGTCGGTTATCACGTCAGTCTACATTGCAATAGCCTCTTGGCAAAAGGAATTGTACAGATTTCAGAAGGTTACACATTTGAAATTATACTAAAAAGCAGAAATCCGAATTAGTATAATATGAGCATTGGCACTTAAGTTAGTAAAATGACCACTATGATTCACACTTCAGTTTCCATGTTAGTAACCCTCATCCACAAACTAAAGTATAGTAGCAAAATCTAGGAATACTAGTAACCCAGTAGTAGCTTTTAACTATTGGATTGTACTCAAATGCTTGACAGATGACTTGTATCAAAAATTTAGAAACAAACGAGGCAGCATATGAAGAATGGTAGTACCCGAGCTCAAACATGAAAAAATGTTCAATCTCAAATTGGTTTATTCCAACCTAAAGTAATAATATGTACTGCAATTTGAATATAGCATTTTGTATAAACAGAATATAAGCACCAGCAGGGCAAATGTCTGCATTCTCAACAAAGATTATCAATTCCATCAGAAAAATTATTATTTAACAAGTTCCTTGTTGTCCGTAAAAATAATTGCAACAAACAAAGTTTCCACAAATTGACATTGAAGTTGAAGTAACGATCAGTACAAAAAATACTGAACCTTGAGAAAGCATCAGCATCAGAATTAGAAAACTTTGAAATCTCAGTGTAGTTTAGCTCCTTGTCAGCACCAAGGAGAAGATAGCGTCCGTCACGAGTTGGGTTTTTTTTTTTGCAAAAGGAATTGCTTTTTGTTGAGAATATGATTAACTAAGATGAACATCAGTATGCTATCAGTTTTCATCCATGTACACGTGATGGAAAACAAAACATCTACAGCTACAGGGAACACACCTTCTCTTCCTATTCTATCGTCCTCTACTAATAAAAAGATATTGAACCAATGGGAAACATTTTGTAAGATGGATTGAGAAAGCTGGAAGTTAGGACTATGTTAATCTAGAAACTATTGTACCTATAACACATCAGAAGTTTATCTGGAATTCCCTTTGGTTGATACATTAGATACTACATGTCCATTCTTGCTAGTACTTGCTTCGTATACTCGAACTTGACCTTGTTAGTAGCTAGCTCTTGTAGGAACATATATATATTTCGTTATTTACATAAAGGACATTATAGCTGAGCAGCGACGATGAAGTAAAATGTGCTCTGTAGTCTCTATCTCCTCTATCCTATGCTTGTTATTTCCAAAGATGACCAGAATCCGTAAATGCTCTATCCTTTCAATGCACAATTGATTGTGTCAACGTCACTGCCAAAGTGAAAGATGATTCATCATCCTTTAATTGAGCAAATAAATAAAACAATGAGAATACAATCCTACAGAAAGCTCATAATATGTCACTATTGAATTAGGGAACTCTTGTCCTAATATATTTGGGGAAGGATTTATTGTCGAGCAATTTAGCTTGAAGATGGTTATTGACAAAGTGAAAGACAAATGTTCAGCTTTGAAAGACCAAATGAAACAATGTTGAGCTAACTGTTGGTTATTCACAAAGAGAAGATAGTCCTAAAAAAACAATGTTGAACAATTTAGCTTGAAGATGAAGACATCAACCACTTGAGCAAAAATATTGAGCTAACCTTTGATGTTGTCGCATTCATGGTACGTTTTGCAACAGAGGTCAAAACAAGGCTTTCAACGTAGAGCTTTGCGTCAGCAAGGTGACCAGAGTTGGTAACCTCTGGAAATCTCATCGAGCCATCGTTTGGATTGTAAATCGTGAAAACCGATCCATTCTTAAATAAAATTTCACCTTCACTTGACATGCGAATGGGTGGACCAAATAAACTATACCCCACATAGCTAATGTTAAACGTCTTTGTTCAAGATTCTTTATCCCCGTACTCCTTCATAACCCACAAATCTGCCTGATCCAGTAGACGATAACAAAACATAGAAAGATCATTTCCTAATAAACCAAGGAATGGCGTAAAGTAAGAAGTTCCTTCTCCGTCGAAAGGGTTCTCCATTTTTTCCCATCTCTCATCAATCAAATAAAAAACAAGGATCTCCCAATCATTATAAAAACCAAAAGGCTTCTTAGTAATAGCCCAATGAAGCTTTCCATTCATAAACATACCCGATTTATTGACTTGCATTGCAACCTGTATAGTATCCAAACGTTTCCAAAATTTATCATTTAGACTATATGCGTTGGCCACAGTATAACATGAATAGTCATTACACACATTTTGGGTGATATCCACAACCTTATAATCATCATGAAGATCATCGTATCTAAAACCATACATGTGAAAGGAACCGGTTCTAAAAGCAGGCAGTTTCTTGAGCTTCCTAATTGACGGATTCCAAAGAAACAAATCTTTTTCCTCAATTAAAACACAAATCAAACAATTGATGGAACCTACAACCTCAATAGATTGATAGGACCTTTTTGGAGGATAATCCAAGTCCATTCCCTAGTAACCTAGTCATGAAGTAAAGAACTAAAGGAGAAGTCCTTAAGATTGCTTTCGGGTGGATTAAACCCCATCATAAGCCTATGGCAGGCCTCATTTTTAGCAGATATGCTGAGATGCAACTTAATATATTTAGGGAAAGAGATTAAATCAAACCAGGATTTTGAAACACACTTGAATTTCACAAGTGATTTTACCAGTAGCCTTAAGAGGATTACATTGATGAGATATGTTGAAAGAACAACAGATTCAATGTTTGAATCTTGAACTGAGGAAGAAGAAAATAGAGCACTACTAGTGTGTTTGCTCTGCTTTTTGTGTGGATAGGAGGCTTCAGACTCCATTGTGTTGTAGAAATTTGAGAAGGCAACAAAGTTCTTTAAGGTTTTATTTGTAACTATGCTGTAAAAAAAAATTCTAACTTTACCATCTCCCAATGACATGTTATATAATTCTTTTCCAAAAAAGAATGGTCATTTTCCTTTTTGGTAATAGATTTAATATTACTCCTTAAGTGTCACTTGATTAGTTTTTTTCCTTTTTAAGTCGCTGAAAATGGGTGTTCATTTATGTTGTTGGGGGAAATTTTATATCCAAAAGAATCTACATTTTTCAAGAGTCATAGCAACTCAAATGATTAATCTATTTAGTCATAGGAACTTAATATAGTATATTGATTCGAGTATAATTTTACAGTACGTCTAAATACATATAGTTTAAATTCAGATTTCGTTCTTGAGATAAAATTGTTTCGTCATAAAAATTGCCCCCGCACATATTAAATCGAATCATTGCATATATAACATATCAACAAATAATTGCATGAACTGAATATCAGTGCCAAATAGTAAAGTTTATTGACTGCCTAAACCCCTAAAGTATATTTTTTGTCATTTTATCAGTGTTTTAGATTTTTCCGATAGTCACTAAACTCACTAATAGTTATTAATTAATTATACCATAAAGATATAATGGTATTAACACATCACATATTAGGCCGATGCTAAACTAAGTCTTAAATTCTGAAGAGTAAAATTTCACAAATATTGAAGAAGAAAGAAACTAAGCAAGGAATAACATTTGTTTAACTAGAAATGAAATGATTATAAAGTAAAAGACATATCATCTAGACAGAGTATCTTTATCATCAGTCGACTGGTTGAAGTTCAACTCGTGACAAGTAACAAAGCATTAATTTTTTTTTAAAATGTTTGTGAGTTGTAAAGAACAGAGAAGCAATTTTTTCTTGAAGCAAATGTGTCCTTAGATGTCTCAGATTAGCATTCGGAGTCACAATTTCAAACTAATAATGCTAATTTTCCTTTTCCAATAGAGAGAATAAATGGCATGTTACCATTTCGAACTAGTATTGCCAATTTTCTTTTTTCA
This sequence comes from Solanum aculeatissimum, assembly GCA_038996855.1. NCBI lineage: Eukaryota > Viridiplantae > Streptophyta > Magnoliopsida > Solanales > Solanaceae > Solanum > Solanum aculeatissimum. The sequence continues at coordinate 9,008 of JBCEWC010012477.1, read as the reverse complement.
ACAGAGATTAAAATCATACATAAATGGTGTGTTTCAGTACTATATATGTTTTTGACGAAACAACTGATTTTCTCATAAAAGCAGTTTTGCCCAAATTCACTCTTGATTTCCGACATTTTCTCATAAAAGCAGTTTTGCCCTAATTCACTCTTAATTTTTGACAATCTAAGAATCTGAAACAGAAAGAAATTGTCGTATCTCAAAATATGGGAGTGTCCTCCACAAATCACAACCATGAGAAAACTTGAGTACTGAAAGATACAAATGAAATACAGTGGCAGTTGTATAATACAATGGATAAGAACAAATAAAAGTAGGTCATTTTTTGAAATAGAAACAACTACTATCTTCGATATTCTCCCTACTTGTCTGATGTTTAAGGATTATGTCGTGTTTCATCTTCATTGTTGTAAATATGTCACGATTTGAAATCCGGATTTGATGGCACTCACCTAACCCATCAAGGCGAGTCAACCCAAAATTTAACAACTCAACAAATTAGTAAAAGCAGAAGATAACAGTCTAATAAGATATATATATATGCGGAAGAAAAATAACTACAACCATCCCAAAAACTGGTGTCACATGTACAAGCCTCTATGTATAGAATACTCAAAAGTAATACAAGTCTCAAATGTCTATGTAACGACCTAAAAGTTTTTGAAAACATCTTGTGGTTGGTCTTATATGATGTTATAGTGGTCATGGTTGAGTTTTGGAAGCCACGGGTTGAGTTTATGTGGCCGAATGCAAAACGGATCATTTGGTGGCCTAGAGAGGCCGTTTGAGCAGTATACTTTGAGGAAACATAACTTTTGGTACAGGATGAATCTACTACATATCAAATTGAAGCTCTTTGAGTTATCTTCGCAATGCAACTGGTTTCACTCAATTTGGAGTTTGTATGAAGAATTTATGGCCAAAACAATAGACTGCCCGTAATTTGTAAGACGTTGGGAATAGGCCCTGGAAATGGCCAAAGGATAGGACCACGGATCGTGTGAGGGTCCACGGACCGTGTGAGGGTCCACAGACCATGTGAGGGTCCACAAACCATGTAGGGGTCTGTGTGGTGATCCACTAAGCTCAGGGTGGTCAGGGTCCAACCCCTAGACCAAGTGAAGTCCCACAGACCACCCCACGGTCCGTGAGACTCCAAACGGTCCATTTGGTGGTCCGTCAAGTGAGGCAAAGAGTTTACCAAGGTGTGGGTTAGTTTCTAGGCCAAGTGTGGCTCCACGGACCAGTACACGGTTTGTGTGAAGCCACACGTCCCGTGACCCCCTCCGTGAAGTGATCCAGAAAGTCCCTGAGAAGTTCAAGCCGAAGAGAAAACCAAGGCAGGGCTCACGATCCAGTACACGGACAGTGTACCAGTAAACGGCCCCCTGAAGCCGACCGTGTGACACTGTTGTTCAGTTAATAAGTCCATTTCATTAATGGTTAATTCATAATTTAATTAATCCTTATGCCTCTTTTTGACTTTCTAAGGTCCCCTAAACCCCTTTAACCTAACCCTAACCCCTTTTCATCCATTCTAAGGATCCTCATTACTGTTTGAAAATTCCTAAACTCTCTTGACCTCCATTGTTGAAAGCTTGAAGAAATTTTGGAAAGACAATCCTTGCTTGCTTGATTCTTCAATTCCTTTGGTAATTGTAAGGTACGTGGGTTTTGATTCAAGGATTTTCTTTCATCCTTGAAGACCCAAGAACCCTACTCTTTTTTATTTTTTATTTTAAGATTCTTTAAGTTATGGGTTTTTTATGTTTTGAAGTATTTAGTTGATTAGGGTTATCTGTTGTAGATTTTAGGTGATTTAATCATGATTTGAGTTTGAATTTTATGAATGATCATTGAAACTCTTGAAGGATCAATGTGCATGTACCTTTATAATTTAATTATGCATGGGTAATTTGCATTATGCTGTAAATATGGAATTTCTCATGATTTATATTAAAGTACCTTTTAAATTGTGAATTTAAGTTTGAATTCCCATACCCATGATATTCATATTGTTCCTCATAGCATTGCATGCATGATTCATGGTTTATGGTGAAAGTTTTGACGTGTACTAAGTCCCAAATGTGTCTATGAGTATGATTTTGAACAAGTATGGGTTAAGGCTATGTTCTGATCACACTAAGTCTATGCTATGGCTCTTTGAGCAACATGGGTGTTTACACCACTATGATTTGATAGGCATGATATGTATGGAGCTACTCTTATGCATAAGGCATGACATCAAAGTTGTTTGGATTTTTAGCCCATGATGCATGACTATAACTATGGTTAACTCTTTTTAAGTATGCATACGAGTATTTGAAAGTATGTTTGGCTCCCAAGCCTAAGTATGCATATTTTGAAGTCCAAGTGTTAAGTTTCGTTTTAAAAGCATGTATATGTATATGTATTCTTGTGGGATGTTGATTTAGCACCGAGGGATTGAAGTCGGGGTAAGCTATCTTTACAGGGTCCATACTCTTTTCCGTCTAACTATGTGCCTCCATAAATATGATATGTCATGTTATGTAAATTCATTCTAAATGGGAGACCCATAAGAAAGGTGGCCATCACACCAAAATGGGAGACCCGTAAGGTGTGGTGTGATCTACCCTTGGAAAGTAGACACCCTCATTTTGATGCGGGGTCCTGGCATCGGGAGTTCATGTACTAGCTCGCAGAGATTGTGATGTCAGTTATGGTTCCATACCCTCTATATTAAGCATTATGGCATTTCATGAATCATGATTTCATGGCATATTGTATATTGTCCTTTCATATTTTGCTTCTATATATGCGCCCTTATCATGTAGGTTGCCATAGGTTCATATGCATATGCATTCCCAAGCCTGCATACTTAGTACTTAATTGTGCTAACCCATATTCTTTTCTATATGTTCTAACTATGTAGGGACCGGAGATGACTTCTACATTCTACCGAATGACGCTTGATTATCTTGAAGACTTTGCTTGTGGGGAAATAGCCACCTTCTATCTACCTAGTTTTATGTTGTCATTTACCTTACTTATGTGTTGAGGGTGAGCCTCAAACTATGTCAAGGCCCCGCTTTATCTATGTAGAGGCTTGTTTGATAAATCTAAACTCTTGTACGTTGACTTGAAATGTTGAATATTATGATTATGAAAGTTATGCTTATGATCCTTGATTATGAGAAATGTTATCGATTATGCTTATGACTTGACGTTGGGAGTTGTGATTGACTGCGTGCTTTTGTGGAAAGTCCCATAATCCCGGTGTGCCCCCATAGCTTGAGTCCTACTTACCCTCCCCTTAGAGATAATTTCTATGTGCTATGTGAATTCATGTTTACCCATTCTCGAAAACATCCCTATAGCTTGAGTCCAAAGCCTCGATTCCCTTAGAGCTTATGTGTTATGTATTTTTCTTCCGTTCTTTCGAACGGATGATGTGTGTGATGATGCTATGATGCCTTGATCAAGAACTTTCAAGTTCTCCTTCGCCATGTAACATCTAGGCCCCCTATTCGGGTCGTGACAAAGATGGTATCAGAGCCCTAGCTTTGTAATGATCCTCGGAGTCCAACATGCCGCTTCACGTAGAGTCTCGTTCATGGGTGTGATGTGCGCCATACCTATGAGGGAGAGGCTATGACGACATTTTAGGAACTTATAATTTCATTATTTCTTGTATCATGCCTTGTAACCTTATGAGATTTCTCTAAAGTCGTGGTATTTTGTCGCTCTTTCAGAAAATGCCTCCCAGAAGAGCTCCCCTTCCCTATCAGGCTCCGAAAGTTGAGGAACGAGCTTCTTGGGCACCGATTGAGGAACAGATGTCCCATGCTGAGTTCAGTAATGTAGTCTCTATGTTGGCACAGGTTGTGTCCAACTAAGCCCGTCCGGTGAATCCAGTGAACTTTGGCACTCCGACCTCAAGGGTGAGAGACTTCACTAGTATGAACCCTCTGGAATTTTATGGCTCTAAGGTTGATGAGAAAGCCTAAGAGTTTGTTGACGAACTCACTAATGTGTTGTCAATTATGGGTGTGAGTTCGGAGGAAAAGATAGAGTTAGTGGCTTACCAACTCAAGGATGTGGCACGGGTATGGTATAATCAGTGTCTTGTTGAGAGGGTGATGGATTTGAAGGTTAGATGGGAGGAATTCAAGATGGCCTTCCTTGATTGGTTCTTACCACTTGAGCTTAGGGAGGCAAAAATAACCGAGTTTATTAATCCCCTACAGGGTAGCATGACAGTGAGGGACTATGCCCTCAAGTTTACAAAACTCTCCAAGTATGCTCCTATACTCATCTCGGATCCCCGTGCAAGAATGCACAAGTTTATCTCGGGTGTATTGTATTTGGTTGTGAAGGAGTGTTGAACGGCTATGCTTATTAAGAGGATGGATATCTCGAGGCTCATGACTTATGCCGAACAAATCGAGAGCGAAAAGTTGAAAGAGAGAAGGGTACATGAGGCTAAGAGGGCCCAGTTTGATGCTGGGTTCTCTAATGTCAAGGGTGGTGGATTTGGCCGTTTCCAACAAGGCCAAGGTTCTAACATGAGACTTGCTACTAAGGTGCTTCCTCTTAAGGCACCGGTTGGGGTTGGTCCCCAATTTCCTTTGTGTGGCCATTGCAGAAAACATCATGTGCGTGATTGTAGGAAGCTTTCGAGTGCTTGCTATGGATGCAGTAGCTTGGACCACAAGGTGTCCGATTGTCCTAAGGATGCCAAGAAGGGTCAAGTGGCTCCCGGTGGTCAAGGGCTGCCAAAGGCTCCGGTTGGTGGTGCTCCAAGGAACAACCGGTTCTATGCTCTCCATGCCCTCCAAGAAGTGGAGAAAGCTCTGAATGTCATCACTAGTATGTTGAAAATCTTTAACTTTGATGCTTATGCTTTTCTTGATCCGGGTGCAAATTTATCTTTTATGACTCCTTTGTTGGCTATTAAATTTGGTGTGAGTTCCGAGACCTGGAGGGAACCTTATTTGGTGTATTCTCCCGTGGGTGACTCTATTGTGGCCCGGAAGGTATATAGGGGTAGTCCCATGTCGATGTTGCATAAAGTGTTCCCCAGTAATCTTGTAGAACTTGGAATGTATGATTTTGATATCATTCTTGGGATGGATTGGTTGCATGCATCATATGCCTCTATTGATTGAAGAACTAGGCAGGTCAAGTTCCAAGTCCCCAATGAACCGGTGTTAGAGTGGAAGGTTAGCAATTCTGTAATTAAGGGTAGGTTTATTTCCTACCTTAAGGCTCGGAGAATGATTGGGAAAGGGTGTATCTATCATATTGTACGGGCTATATATACGGAAGGAGAATCCCCTAGGCTTGAATTGGTTTCGGTGGTAACAGAGTTCCTCGATGTGTTTCCCAAGGATTTGCCTGGTATCCGTCCCAATAGAGAAGTGGATTTTGGTATAGACCTTCTTCCAGATACTCAACCCATTTCTATTCCCCCGTATTGTATGGCTCTGGCGGAGTTAAAGGAGTTAAAAGACCAATTGAAGGATTTGTTGGAGAAAGGGTATATTAGACCATGCATTTCACCTCGGGGTGCTCCGGTGTTGTTTGTGAGGAAAAAGGATGGGTCTCTCCTGATGTGTATTGATTATAGGCAATTGAACAAGGTGACCATTAAGAATAGGTACCCGTTGCCTAGGATTGATGATTTTCTTGACCAACTTCAAGGGGCTACTCACTTCTCCAAAATAGATCTTCGTTCGGGTTATCATTAATTGAAAGTGAGGGAATGTGACATTCCTAAGATGGCTTTCCAGACTTTTTATGGTCATTTTGAATTTGTGGTGATGTCTTTTGGGTTGACCAATGCTCCCGCGGTATTTATGGATCTCATGAATCGGGTGTTCAATCCATTTTTTGATAATTTTATGGTGGTCTTTATTGATGATATCTTGATTTACTCCTGTAGTGAACAAGAGCATATGGGTCATTTGAGGTTGGCTCTCCAAACTTTGAGAGAAAAGAAGTTGTATGCCAAATTTAGCAAGTGTGACTTTTGGTTGGGAGAATTTGCCTTTCTTGGTCATGTAGTGTCCGGTGATGGCATCAAGGTTGATCCTTAGAAAACGAAGGCGGTAAGGGATTGGCCTAGACCATTGACTCCTTTGGATATTAAAGATTTCCTTGGTTTGGTTGGCTATTATAGAAAGTTTGTTGAGGAGTTTTCATCTATAGCATCCCCATTGACCAAATTGACTCAAACGAAAGTCAAGTCTGTGTGGACAAATGCATGTGAGAAAAGTTTCCAAACTATAAAGGATCGACTTACATCGGCTCCAGTTTTGACTTTGCCAAATGGTTTAGATGGGTTTGTCATTTATTATGATGCATCACGTATTTGTTTGGGATGTGTGCTTATGCAACATGGTAAGGTAATAGCCTATGCTTCCCGACAATTGAAATTGCATGAACAAAATTATCCGACTCATGATCTTGAATTAGCGGTGGTAGTGTTTGCTTTGAAAATTTTGCGGCATTATTTGTATGGGGTCCATATGGATGTGTTTACTGATCATAAAAGCTTGCAATATGTGTTCACCCAAAGGGACTTTAATTTGAGACAAAGGAGGTGGTTGGAACTTCTTAAGGATTATGATATGAGTGTGCTTTATCACCCCGGCAATGCCAATGTTATGGCGGATGCTCATAGTAAACTTTCTATGGGGAGTGTAGCACATGTGGATGAAGGGAGGAAAGAGATGGCAAAGGATGTGCACTGTTTGGCTAGGTTGGGTGTGAGGTTGACCGAATCTGACAATGGCGACATCTTTGTGCAAAGTGGATCTGAGTCTTCTTTGGTGGTTGATGTTAAGGCTAAGCAACATCCAGATCCTTCTTTGGTGAAATTGAAGAAGTTAGTTGCCGATGGTGAGGTTGTATGGTGTGCCAAGGTCTATCATATCAGATCGTGGTACCAAATTTACTTCTCACTTTTGGATGTCCTTTCAAAAGGGACTTGGTACTAAGGTCAAGTTGATCACCGCATTCCATCCTCAAAATGATGGGCAAGCCGAGAGGACAATTCAAATCTTGGAGGATATATTGAAGGCTTGTGTTTTGGAGTTTAAGGGAAATTGGGATGATCATCTACCTTTCATCGAGTTTGCTTAAAACAATGGTTTCCATGCTAGCATCGGTATGGCTCCTTTTGAGGATTTTTATGGTAAGAGATGTAGGTCTCCGGTTGGTTGGTTTGAAATTGGTGAGGCAGCCTTGATAGGCCCGGATTTGGTTGTTGAGGCTATTGAAAAGGTAAAGCTAATTCAGGAAAGGTTGAAGACGACCCAAAGTCGTCAAAAATCTTATTCAGATATGAGAAAAAGGAACCTTGAATTTCATGTTGACGATTGGGTATATGTGAAGGTGTCCCCCATGAAGGGTATTATGCATTTTGGAAAAAAGGGCAAGTTGAGCCCAAGGTACGTCGGACCTTATGAGATTGTGGAGCGGATTGGCAATGTAGCTTATAGGTTGGACTTGCCTTTTGATATGATCTCTATTCATCCGGTTTACTATGTATCTATGTTGAGGAAGTTGGTTGGTGACCCCAAGGCCATTGCACCTTTGGAGGGTGTGACGATTGAAGAGAACTTAACTTATGAAGAGGTGCCGGTTGAGATTTTGGATAGACAAGTGAAGCGGTTTCGCAATAAGGAGGTGGCTTCGGTCAAGGTACTTTGGAGGAATCAAGATGTGGAGAGTGAAACGTGGGAATCAGAGTTGGACATGATGAAGCGATATCCTTACCTCTTCCAATCTACTCAAGCCTAAGGTACTAGGTTCTATCCTTTATTTGTCCTAATTCTTTGCTTCTTGAGTTTGATGACATTGCATGCATTCATGAGCACGAAAATGATTTAAATAATTTTTTTACCTGAGTTTTGAAAGATTTTTGATATGATGCATTATCTTTTGCGTTTTGGTTAGAATGTCTCTTGTTTTGTGATTGATGTCCTCAAGTCGTAGTCTTAGCTCATTCGAGGACGAATGTTCCCAAGGGAAAGATGATGTAACAACCTAAAAATTTTCAAAAACTTCTTATGGTTGGTCTTGTATGATGTTGAGTTTCGGTAGCCACGGGTTGAGTTTAAGTGGCCGAATGAAAAACGGATCATTTAGTGGCCTAGAGAGGCCGTTTGAGCATTATACTTTGGGGAAACATAAATTTTTTAACGGGATGAACCATGTGGGATACTATATATAGAATGTAAGCTCTTTGTGTTATCTTCGCAACACAACTGGTTTCACTCAATTCGGAGTTCGTATGAGGAATATATGGCAAAAACAGTGAGACTGCCCGTAATTCGAAAGACGTTGGGAATAGGCCGTGGAAATGGCCCAAGGATAGGACCACGGACCGTTTGAGGTTCCATGGTCCATGTGGGGTCCATATGGTGATCTAGTGAGCTCAGGGTGGTCAGGTTCCAACCGCTAGACCAAGTGAAGTCCCACGGACCACCCCACGGTCCGTTTGGTGGTCCGTCAAGTGGGGCAGAGAGTTGGCCAAGGTGTGGGCTGGTTTCTGGGCCAAATGTGGCTCCACGTACCAGTACACGGTCCGTGTCAAGCCACACGACCCGTGACCCCCTCCGTGAAGTGATCCAGAAAGTCCCCGAGAAGTTCAAGCCGGAGACGAAACCAAGGTCGGGCTCACGGACCGTGTACCAGTAAATGGCCCCCTGAAGCCAACCGTGTGATACTATTTTTCAGTTAATTAGTCCATTTCATTAACGGTTAATTCATAATTTAATTAATCTCTATGCCTCTTTTTTACTTTCTAAGGTCCCCTAAACCCCCTTAACCTAACCCTAACCCTAACCCTTTTTCATCCATTCTAAGGCTCCTCATTACTCTTTGAATATTCCTAAACTCTCTTGACCTCCATTGTTGAAAGTTGCGGAAGACAATCTTTGCTTGCTTGATTCTTCAATTCCTTTGGTAATTGTAAGATATGTGGGTTTTGATTCAAGGATTTCCTTTCATCCTTGAAG
>JBCEWC010012476.1:0-15825 GCA_038996855.1 Solanum aculeatissimum | reverse complement strand
TATATATATATGTATGTATATATATATGTATGTATGTATATATATATGTATCTATAAATCTTTTATAAATTAGTGGAGCACATGTGAATCATATTAACATAAGTTGATAATTGAGTTGAAAGTTGAATTTTGTTTTAAAATAAAATAATTTTCAGAGTAAAAAAGAGTTTTTATGTGAGAATTTGACACATGCACAGAGGAAAGTGTTAGGTCTATCTGATAGGCTCAATGTATAATGATACATACAATTAAGATTAATGTATTGAAGATGTGAAAGTGTTGCAATTATGTATCAAGTTATTCCATTCAAAAAAATGTAATTTTTCACATTTTCATGCAAGTTTTCGTATTTCTATTCAACCTTTCATCTACTATACATGGATTTTGGTGCTACCCAATAGGTTGTAAATATATGAATCTTTCTCAATATTGGATAGAGTTTTTTAGTAAGAAAAAAAAAGTTCTTGTTTTTCAAAAATTCAAGTATGACTACAAGTCATTGAGTGATTCGCTGGACAACAAATTTGAGGTACCGCCATTGTCTGCCATGATTTATTTTATACATTCCATAATTTTATGTACTTGAGGGAAATAATTTTCTTATCAAAATTTTGTGAATTCAGAGGACTCAATTCTTCTTCCTTTTCCATCTTGTTGTTGTAGTGATATGAGAAAAATGATGAGTTACAATACTCTTCATAGAATTTAAATTTCTAAATTTTAATTTTAAAATATTAAATTAATTTAATTCAATTTGGTTATGAAAATTATCATATAAATTTGGTGAAATGAAACATGAAAAGTATTTCGAGATAGTGAGTAACCATCCTATTTATTTAAATTGGAGAAAATTGACTAAATAACATGTGTGAGTATTTTACAAAGATTGTGCAAATTAATTTAAAAAAATCTATTATACTTTATAACCATATTAGTTACATAATAACCTTCTTGTTTTAACACACATGGTTGTTTTTATCAATTTTGTGCTAAGACCTAACCACATAAATACTATCAAACTTTTACCCAAACTGAGGTAGATTAAGTTAATTTGATATTTTAAAATAAAAATTTAGATATTAAAAAATTATACGAAAAATATTATTGGTTGCAATTTTTTCATGTCAATATGATGAAAAAATATATATCTTAAAATGTTAATCATTATATTTATAGTTTGATTCTAAAAATAAAAACTGTGACAATTAAAAAGAGACGAAGAGAGTACTATATAAGAACTTTGGAATAAAAAAGGAGATGTGACTCTGAGTCTGTTGAAATTAATACTCAATTCTATTTGAAGTTGACAAGTGAATTTGATCAATTTTGATAGTCATTTTCATATTCGTTATAGTCAGAGTCATCTCGATCATAAGGTCACTAAAGCAATCTCTCAGGGTCTCAAATTTTTTAGGATCCCAATTTTTTCTAAAAATCTATATATCACTTAATTTATTGATAAATTTAAAAAGAATTTCTGGGATAAAAAATAAATAATACTATTTATTTTATTTAATATGAACGTCATTGTAATAATTAAGAAATGAAATAACGTTTACTTAATTATAATATCCTTTCTGACGTGAGTACTTATTTTGTTGATTTATTTATATCTTGGTGATTATCATGAACCCGAACTATTATTCTTACTAACGTGCATTTACTTTTTTTATTCCTCTTTCTATTTTAATTCACTCATTATTGAATATCTAGAGTCTACCAAACACTAAAACTTTTTGCAGTATGCAAAATGTATTATTGTGTGTTTATAAAAAGGTAAAAATTTATCTTTTGGAGTATTCCTTAAATTTCAAGCATCGTAACAAATCAATACTATTTTAATATTATTGTATTAATTTATCAAATTCACCGCAACTATATCAATATTATTATGTGATAGAATAAATTATCTTGAAATAGTTAATGCAAAATAACTTACTCCCAACCAAACGATCCCTTAATAATATTATGAACATATTATTTGAATTATGAATTTGGTAGATATAATAAAGATTATTAAAAATAAGAGTTATAAAGATGATAACGTGAGAGTTAAAGACATAAGATTAACAAAACATTATTAAAATATAAGTTATAAAAATGAAAAAGTATGATCATAGAGTTGAATTTAAATAGAAAAATATTTTTAAAATTAATTTTAAAAAAATAAATTAATAGATCAGGACATTTTCCTAATCCAACCTTTAATTTAGGCTCTTCCCACTACTCTTGGTATTTGTACTTCTTTTATTATTACATGCTTGCTCTAGCATTACCCCTATACTCCCTTCAACCTCCAACCCCATTTACAGATTTATTTATTTTTTGGTAGCAAATTTGTTTTATCTCTTCCTGGGCAGGTAAGCCAAATGTTTTATTTGAATCTTGATTATTGATGTGCAGATCTTGAGAAAAAATTAGCTGATTTTGAAATGGGGTTTTGATTTGGCAGATAAGATGAGGAAAGCGAAAGTGCGATGGTTTGAGTATGTGCAGAGAAGAAGTGCTGACGCTCTTGTTAGGGAGGTGCGAGAGGTTGGATTTAGGGGTTACGCGGAGTGGTAGACGTAAACCAAAAAGTATTGGGGGAAGGTGATTAGACAAGATATAACGCAACTGCATCTCACTGAGGACATGATCTTAGATAGAAAGGAGTAGAGATTGCGTATTAAAGTAGAAGGTTAATAGGTTAGTAGAGGTAGGATGATATTTGGCCTTGTTATATAGTAAGTTAGTAGGATTAGTCGTGTCTTTATATCTTGTATTATTATTGTCCGTCTTATATTTGTTACTTTTATTTTATTTGCATATTATCATTTTCTTTCCACTTTATATCTAGTATCTTCTACTTTTGGGGCTTGATATTTTGAGACTAGGGTCTTCCGGAAAACTCTTTATCTCTATGAGGTAGTAGTAAGGTCTACGTATATTTTACCCTCGCAGACCTCAATTGTAGGATTCGACAAGGTATGTTGTTCTTGATTGTTTCTCGTACTTTCACTAATTTTTTTCAGAGCTGCTTTGGGCTGATTTTAATTGCGTCAAGGGTCTATCGGAAACAACCTCTCTACCTTTGAGGTACAGGTAAGGTATACATACACTCTATTTTCCCCATATCCAACTTTGTATAGGGTCTACACTGGGTATGTTGTAGTAAAAGAACATGAAGAGCTTTTGATTGCATCAAGGGGATTCAACATTATGTAAAAAGATAATTTTGACTTTGTATACCTGGTGCAATTTTCCGGGGAGGGGTGGTTTGGATGAATCCAACTAACTTCGCCCCTGACTCGTAGCATAGTGAGAGAGAGGTTTGAAATACTATTCTTTTTTCTTCTCGTTGCAGGATTCTGAAGGAGAAAAGGTTAGAAACTTTGGACTTAAAGTGATGGGAGATGTTTGTAGGTATGCAGTTGTTACAGGAGCAAACAAGGGAATTGGCTTCGAGACTGTTAAGCAGCTCGCGAATGTAGGTGTAACGGTTGTCTTAACAGCCAGAAATGAAAAGAGGGGAATGGAAGCAACATCCTTGCTGAATGAACAAAGATTTTCGAATGTTGTCTTTCATCAGCTTGACGTTCAAGATGATCAGAGCATTGAGTCCTTGGAAGAGTTCATACAAACACAATACGGGAGGCTTGATATTTTTGTAAGATTATGAACGGAGACCAATTTCTCGTAAAAGTTTCATAGAGTTATTGGAGATAAATCTATGTATATTGCTTCTCATTCGATCTCGAGGCATATATTGGACTGTTGCTGAATAAATTTCTATAGGTAAATAATGCTGGAGCTGGTGGAGTGGTACCTGATGAAGATGTCCGAAGGGCCTTGAAAATAGATCTTGTAGACTGGGTAAGATAATTTGCATAATGCTTAGGTCTTGTTTTATTGTGCGATTCGATCTCATATCTATTTGTGGGACTACACTGGGTATGTCATTATTGTTGTCGTCTTATATCTCACTGAAAATTCTAGTCCTCAAGCTTTGAGGTAGGCAATAGTCCCCGTGTGTGGTTTAATCTAGCTCTGGCAGACACTCAAACTTGGACTTAATAGGCAATTAAGGTCTCTAACTTTGAGTATACACATCTAGACATCTCAACTCGTCTCCACTATGTCAGTTGAACACTCTAACTTACAAAATAATCTTCTAGACACCTCCAAAAATTTTGTGATAGGTCAGTGTCTGGTATCCACAAGACAGTGAGGAGACGAATTGAAGTGTAGATGTCAATTGAGACCAAGTTGAGATGTCTTGGAGTGCTTACTTGTCAATTGAATGTTTGTTTATATAGTCGATCCTAACTTGTGTAAGACTGAGGTGTAATTGTTGTTATTGCTTATTATTGTGTAAGACATTTTAAGCATATAAAGATATATGAGGATGAACCTACAATATACCAATTACATTTATAACCTTTTGTCTTTTCTAGTGATATTTTATGAATTAGGACATAAAATTCAATGATTGATTTCAAAATAATCAAACACATACAAAAGAAAATTGAAGGACTATGCATCAGTTCCTCACCATTTTTGTTCTTCATTATTGTCTCAGAGTCCTCATAATACTTGGAATTAACTAAAATGACCACGTAGCTATCTTCCATGCCTTTTACAATTTCAATGATGATGAAATTATTTACTTTAAGATGAAACATAGTATCATCTCTTTATTTACCAAAAAACCTACGTAACTGAAGAGACATTACTCACTTGGACATCTAACAGTACTGTCACTTCAAAAATATTTATTACTTTCGATTGCCTTTTCACTTACTCTATTCAGCTACTTGAAATGTAAGTTTCAAACTGTTGTCTTTTCCGTCGTCCTATTTATTTACGATGTGAATTTATTTTTCAGCTATTAAGTCCTTTTCATATAATGTTTTTAGTATAATATGATATGATAATGATTATTCAAATATATTTTGAGGTAGGAAATATGAAATAATTAATTTAATTAAAATCAAATTTTTAAAGATTGTATTTATTTAGATTTTAAATTATTTTAAACTATAATAGATATAAATATTCCACACTATTTATGTACACAATAGAGAATACATTACTCCCGCCATTTATATTACTTGACCTTCATTCTAAAAATAGTCGCTTTACTATTCTTGTCTAGTTTATGAAACAAAGAGAATTTTTCAATATTTTTTTATTTCTATCCTTAATATTATATAACTGCATAAAGTAATAGTAGTCAAATTTTAAATTTCAAAGCATTACTAATAATGTTAGTTTAGTAAAACACACTTTTAATGTCACGCCCCGGGAGGGTACTCGTGGTGTGACCAACACTTAGAGACTATTTCTAGTCCCAAGCGAACTACTTGGCCTCATCGTCACGTCATACTCAACAACGGAAGAATACTCAAGAAAAGACATCGAATAAATAAATAAAGCTTTTATAAAATAATTTCCAATAGTTAAGTTTGGAAAATAAATACTCAACAAATCCTCTATTCAATATCTATGAAGCCTCTACCTCTAAACATTTAGATGGTACCATGACAGGCCATGACTACCCAACTCAAAGAAAGTAAAATAAGTGTAAGAAAAGGGCCCCTTCGGAGGCTAGGAGGGCTCACCAACTCTGAAAGCTCGGAATTGAACCTCAACGGTGCGTCTGCCGAAGTCCTTTAATATCTTCCTCTGCATCATAAAACGATGCAGTCCAAATAGACGTCAGTACATTGAATATACTGGTATGTAAAATTGCCGGAAAGGAAAGGATATAATCAAGGATACTCAACTCACCTCAACTCAGTAAATCATGCAAATTTAATATTAGAATCATGCTTTGAAAATAAACTCAATAATGTACAACTCACGTCAAATCATGCAAATTGTATAGTAAAATAATGCTCCTAAAAGAAACTTTAGCATGCAACTCATTCAAATCAATTATGCAAAATTAGGGAGTTTCTCTAACTGACAACATCCCACCACCATAGTTTGGGATGTACAATGAAAAAGACATTGTTGTTTGTACGTCCATTACTTGCCAAGGTAAGGACACTCACCTCTGCTTTTTGGATCCTCAAGCCTTGTTCAGCGTTTTGGGACAAAAGTCGCCAGAGTTAACTACACTACTATCCTACGCGGGCAACGTAGTTTTGGAGCTTTGAGTCGTCAATTCACTCTATCCAACTCGGTGCTCAATACTACTCCCAAAACATGTACTCATATTTGTGAAGTAAATATATTATTCAAAAACATCTCATCAAGTTTCATTGGACCTTGATTTAAACATCAAACTCATCTTAAAACATCATCATCATCTTCCATCGATAAAAAGATAAATTTGAAAATCATTTACATCGTTGTGAAAACATCTACTCAAAACGTCATGTAAACTAAATACAATTTTATCAAAATTAATCAAAACATACATCATCTCATCAAGACTCTTTCTCAACTCATTATTCATAATCAGAACTCAGTTCATGCAAACTCAATAAAAGGTATACAAACAATCATCTTTGTTGAATATTCAAAACAACCATTAATCTCAATTTAACATAATGTATAAAAATCACATATAGTTCTCAATTAGGGTTCATGTGAATGAAGACATGAACATGTATCCCAATCGAATACCAACTCATGAATATCATCCATATATTCTTTATATTTACAAAGAAACTCAATAGGACAATAGACAACTCAAGAAAATCAATTTAGGAATTAGGGTAAAACTTTACTCGAACTCAAGAGCAAGAAATCAACATGTGGGGTGCGTGGATGAACTCAATCCAACGCTATGAGTAGCCTTACATACCTAGGAATTTAAATTTTTGAAGAAGAACGCACTTGATTCTCTTGAAACCCTAACTTTTCTCATCTTGAAATCTTGTTTAGAGTCTTGGAATATATTTTGAATGTAAATAGACTGATTAGTTATGTTTAGGGACTTAAATAGATGTAAAGACGTCAAGTCTAGGCTTTAAAAGGGTGAGAAAAGACCAAATTAATCCTTAAAAAACTGTCAGAAGTCGTCCACAGGCCACTTTTACGGCTCGTGGAACGTTCCACGACTCGTGGGACACTTCCGTAAACTTTTGGGCACGTTTTGAGGTTACAGGAATATTCCACGAGACCTATCCATGACCCATAGAAGGCTTCATGACCCGTAGATGGATTCGTGAAGTCTGGGGCTAAAAATTGACTTTCGGGTCCTTTTCACGAAACTTAAGTTTACGGATCGTACTCTAATCCACGACCCGTAAGGGGTTTCGGGAACAATTCTACAACAGATAGTCTCCAGTAAAACGACCATAACTTTTGACTTCGAACTTCAAATGAGGTAAAACCAGTTGCGTTGAAAATCTAATTCAAAGATCTTTTATTTGGTAGGTTATGGGTTACCTAATTCTTTGTGTTCTAAGAGTTATGATTGTTTAAAGTTGACCCTTGCATAATCCAACACTAGAAACTCAATTTATAGGAAAGTTTTGAACTCGTCCAAGTACTAGGGATTTCTTATGAACCTAATACACTTCTAATATTCTTTACACATATAGGAATGAGTCTTAAAATATAGGTACATGCAAGGCATCACTAGGTTCAAGCTTATATACTTACGACGAAAAAGTTCGGATCATATGAATAGAGTTGTGGGGTATTACATTTAATTAATTTTTTTTAAGGAGTGTTATATTAATAAGAGCAAAGTAATATGAAACGCATGGAGTAAGAGAGTGAAAAAAAATAAAAATATATCATGCGTACATATACACACGCTTAATGTACATTATAAGCTTAGTTTGTCAAGTTGAGGGGTGTTTTTAAGCCTATCAATAGTTTAACAACGAAACTAATAATTCGTGCCAAGTTCGAAGGTATTTTTAGTACTTCTCTCTTGTCTTTATTATGTGAGGATTGTGTAAAAAATACAAAAAGAACGAAGACGCACATGCAGCTTCTAAAGACAACTATATATATATATATATGTATATATATATAATAATAATAATAATAATAATAATATAAAAAAAATTAATGGAGCACATGTGAATCTTATTAACATAAGTTGATAAATGAGTTGAAAGTTGAATTTTCAGAGTAAAAAAGAGTTTTTATGTGAGAATTTGACACACATAGGAAAGTGTTGGTCTATCTGATAGGCTCAATGTATAATGATACATAAAATTAAGATTAATGTATTAATAATGTGAAAGTGTTGCAATTATGTATGAAGTTATTTCATTCATAAAAATGTAATCTTTCTCATTTTCATGCAAGTTTTCGTATTTCTATTCAACCTTTCATCTATTATACATGAATTTTTGTGCTACCCTATATATAGGTTATAAATATCTAAATCTTTCTCAATATCGGATGGAGTTTTTTAGTAAGAAAAAAAAAGTTCTTGTTTTTCAAAATTTCAAGTATAACTACAAGTCATTCAGTGATTCGCTGGACAACAAATTTGAGGTACCGCCATTTGTCTGTCGTAACCTTGTATACATGTGGGGAATAATTTTCTTACAAAAATTCTATGAATTCAGAGGACTCAGTTCTTCTTCCTTTTCCATCTTGTTGTTGTAGTGATATGAGAAAAATGATGAGTTAAAATACTCTTCGTACAATTTAAATTTCTAAATTTTAATTTTAAAATATTAAATTAATTTAATTCGATTTAGTTATGAAAATTATAAAATAAATTTCGTGAAATGAAACATGAAAAGTATTTCGAGAGTAGTGATGAGTAACCATCCTATTTATTTAAATTAGAGAAAATTGACTAAATAACATGTGTGAGTATTTTACAAAGATTGTGCAAATTAATTTAAAAAATCTATTATACTTTATAACCATATTAGTTAGATAATAACCTTCTTGCTTTAACACACATGGTTGTTTATATCAATTTTGTGCTACGACCTAACCACATAAATGCTACCAAACTTTTACCCAAACTAAAGTAGATTAAGTTAATTTGATATTTTTTTAAAAAAAATTAGATATTAAAAAATTATACGAAAAATATTATTGGTTGCAATTTTTTCATGTCAATATGATGAAAAATATATATCTTAAAATGCTAATCATTATATTTATAGTTTGATTCTAAAAATAAAAATTGTGACAATTAAAAAGAGACGAAGAGAGTACTATATAAGAACTTTGGAATAAAAAAGGAGACGTGACTCTGAGTCTGTTGAAATTAATACTCAATTCTATTTGAAGTTGAAAAGTGAATTTGATCAATTTTGATCGTCATTTTCATATTCGTTATAGTCAGAGTCATCTCGACCATAAAGTCACTAAAGCAATCTCTCAGGGTCTCAAATTTTTTAGGACCCCAATTTTTACTAAAAATTTATATATCATTTAATTTATTGATAAATTTGAAAAGAATTTCTGGGATAAAAAATAAATAATACTATTTATTTTATTTAATATGAACGTCGTTGTAATAACTAAGAAATGAAATAGTGTTTACTTAATTATAATATCCTTTCTTACGTGGATACTTATCTTGTTGATATTTTTATAGCTTGGTGATTATCATGAACCCGAATTATTATTCTTACTAACATGCATTTACTTTTTTAATTCCTCTTTCTATTTTAATTCACTCGTTATTGAATATCTAGAGTCTACCAACACTAAAACTTTTTTGCAGTATGCAAAATATATTATTGTGTGTTTATAAAAAGGTAAAAAACTATCTTTTGGAGTATTCCTTAAATTTCAAGCATCGTAACAAATTAATACTATTTTAATATTATTATATTAATTTATCAAATTCAGCGCAACTATATCAATATCATTATGTGAACTTTTTAAATTTTGAATCAAATTTGATTATTTTAATTTTGTATTATATTTTTTTCTTGAAAATTTCATTGTTTGCGTTCTTACTTTATAAAGTCTGCATGCATCTTGCCTTGTGGAGACCCCACTTGTAGAATTACATTGAGCATGCTATAACTATTCAATTTAAATAATAATAATAAAATCTCTTTGTGAAATTTAGCTTTAGACCCCCAAAATTACTGAGACGCCCAGATTATAGTAAGAAAAAAAGGCGGAGCTACCCCTTGGTGAACCCCCTTCAGGGAAAAAATATACTATTTATAGATGATTTAAATAATTTTTTATGTATATATAGTAAATGTTGAACCCTCTTTGACTAGTTTGTATGTCTACTTCTTCAAGTTTTGAATTCCCTTAGTAAAAATTCTGACTCCACTACTAGTCTTTCTTATACTAGTAAGTATCAAATTACCCAAAGAAATACATTCAAATTTATGAAAACACAATTTTTTTTGTACCAATGTACCAAAGTTTTATTTATTAAATAGTAGAAAGTAACACAAAAAAAATTACTTGTAGCACTAGCACTAGCCCTATGCTCCCTTCAATCTCCAACCCCATTTGTAGGTAAGTCAATAATTTTATATTTGATTCTTGGTCTTGATTGTTTATTTTAATATTGAGATTCAGGTGATTCTTTTCATATGTTCATGTTTCGGTAGGGCAGGACATAAACTATATCAAATCATAACAAAAATAACATATAGTAACAGAACATATACTATACCAAAATATTGAAATCTTGATAGACAAAGTTGGTCGATACTCATGCATTAATCGATTACTGTTATTATCTGTTATTTTTTGTACCTAGCTCGACTATTGTAATATTTTGATATAGTTTATGTTGTGTTAGTATATGTTGTTTTTGTTATTATTTATTGTTTCTTGTACTTCCGTTACTTCTGTTTTTCGGGGACTATTTTGGATTATTTTTCATTGAGTCGAGGGTCTATTAAAAATGTCCTTCTACAAGTGAGGTAGGAATAAAGTATACGTAAACTCTATCCTTCTCACATCCCACTTTGTGTGGAGTCTACATTGAATTTGTTTTTGTAAAGCACGAAGAGCTTTAGATTGTGTCAAGGGGATTCAACATTACTATGTATGTAATAGAATAATTTTGCCTTGTATACATGTGCAATTTTTCAACGAGGGGTGGTTTGGATGAACCCCCTTTGTGCCCCACTAGCTTCACCCCTGACTCGTAGTATGGTGAGAGAGATGTTTTGGGGTTTAATAACAGTAGTGTACTCCAGGTTAGCAGTTGCAGACATCTCAACTGATAATTCTGTCAATCAAGGCTTAGGTAGATGAAAAGAATTCGTTGTTTCATCTGTGTTGATTTTTCGATTGATGCTCCACATGTTTGTTCTTCCAACAGGATTCTAAAGGAGAAAAGGTTAGAAACATTGGAGTTAAGTGATGGGAGATGCTTGTAAGTATGCAGTTGTTACAGGAGCCAACAAGGGAATTGGCTTCGAGACTGTTAAGCAGCTCGTGAATTCAGGTGTAATGGTTGTCTTAACAGCCAGAAATGAAAAGAGGGGAATGGAAGCAACATCCTTGCTGAATGAACAAGGTTTTTTGAATGTTGTCTTTCATCAGCTTGATGTTCAAGATGATCAGAGCATTGAGTCCTTGGCAGAGTTCATACAAACACAGTACGGGAGGCTTGATATTCTGGTAAGATTATGTATGTATTTCTCCTCATTCGATCTCGAGGCAAATGTTGGACAGTTTCTGAACAAATTTCTGCAGGTAAACAATGCTGGAGTTGTTGGAATGGTACCTGATGAAGATGTCCTAAGGGACTTGAACATAGATCTTGTAGACTGGGTAAGATCATTTGCTCTGTCAGTGTCTGGAGTCCACACAAGACATAGTGAGGACAAGTTGAAGTGTTTAGTTGTCAATTGATGCCAAGTTTTTATGTGTTTGTATAACCTATTCTAACTTGTTTGAGACTAAGGCGTAATTGTTGTTATTGCTTATTATTGTAAACAGTTATTACCAGGGAAAACTTTCGATACCATTCTAGTTGCGATGAAAACAACGTACGAGAGTGCCAAATTATGCTTGGACACTAATTACTATGGTGTTAAGAATGTTACTGAAGCTCTTTTTCCCCTGCTGCAAAATTCCCCTTCACCAAGGATTGTTAATGTCTCCTCCAGGAGAGGTGCTTTAAATGTAAGTTAAGAATGTCATTCTCGTCGTTTTTGAACATTTCATATTTCTTGTTGATTGTTTGTTCTCACACAGTTAATGCCAAACGAGGAGAGGATAAAGGAGCTCAGAGATATTGAAAACCTGGCAGAAGATAAAATCGACAAGATTTTGCAGACTTTTATGCATGATGTGAAACAAGACTCTCTCGAGGTGAACGGTTGGCAGATGATGCTACCAGCATATAGCATATCAAAAGTATCACTCAATGCTTACACTCGAATTCTTGCAAGAAGGTACCCAAAAATGTGTATCAATTGTGTCCATCCTGGATTCGTCAACACAGATATATCTTGGCATAGAGGACCAATGCCTGTCGAGGAAGGTGCTGCAGGACCTGTCATGCTAGCTCTTTTGCCTGATGGAGGACCTACTGGATGCTACTTTGATCGTACAGTAGTCACTGAGTTTTAGATATAACAACAACTATGCCCTAGTCTCAAACAAGTTGGGGTCAGTCGCGGAGTTTTAGATCAAGTGTCTCTTGGCATTTGGTTAAACTAGTTTCTGGGAACGTGAGTTGCACGTTTGTCCACTAATTAGTATTCTACAATGAAAAAAATATTAATTTTATCATTTAAATTTTGTTAATAAAAAACTATGACAATGAGATACAATTTAGCAAGAAATATGTAAAACTAAACAAGATAATATAATCTCTAACGATAGAAATATATTGATGAATTTCTATTGTAAAATAAATAAATGCATGTAAGTACTCTTAACAAAATTACCAGACTGAAAGAAATGTATGTTTCAGTAATTGAATTTTGTCTATTCACATGACTATATAAGGAAATTAAAATATATTTTTCTCTTGCTATATATTTTAGGATTCTTTAATCTCATAATATCTCTTGCCTTATATTCTCCTCTTCTCAAAATAATTTTCTCTTACCATATATTTTATGTAATAATGCTATGATGGCTTGATCAAGGACTTTTGGGTTCTCCTTCTCCATGTAACATCTAGGCCCCCTATCCGGATCATGACAAAGATGGTATCAGAGCCCTAGGTTTATAAATGATCCTCGAAGTCCAACATGCCACGTCAAGTAGAGTCTTATTCATTGGCATTTTGTGCACCATGCCTATGAGTGAGGGGCTATGATGACGTCTTTGAAGTTGACTCTTGCTCGAATTTGGTTATTGATGGTTCTCCTTTGTGCCATTGTGGCGTGATGTCGCTATAGTGAGGTTTATTATGTGAACAATCACATTTTGGCGGTTGTTATGTGATAAACTTTTCAAAATAACTGCTCTTCATACATATTTTGTCAATTGAGTTCTAAAATTTGATACCTTCTCCAACAATGAGTGGAGTGGTTAATTTTTTTTTAATATATTAGAAATGTATGCTTCTTCATAGTAGAAATGGTTTAGGATGTTAGCCAATTGACATTTCTTAACTTCCAGCTTAGAGTTTTTTTTTTACTGTGTTTTTGATTTACAGCTTTCCTATTTTCTAACAAAAGACTTAGTCAAAGTTAGTTGTTTATTTTCTGAATTAGTGACCCTTTATGGCTGATTAGCGGGACATTTTCCTATTCAGTTTTTATCCACTTTGTAAGTGGCTAATAGATAGAAAATAGTTATTTTTTTCTTGTATAAATCAGATGCTCTCCATGTTAATGTTATGCTGGAATTTTAACCCCTTCTTTGTGTTTTTTATACTTAGTTCAATTTCAAAAGTACTTAGTGTTACAACAGTGGCATCAGAGGCTTTAGTTGGTCTTACGGGACCAAAAAGTTTCAATCTACAGCACAAATGGCATCCAACAACCTACTTTTAAATCCACCATTCACTTTCACCGGTGAAAATTACCAATTCGGTCCATGAAAATGCAAGCTTTTCTAGAAGCCTATGATCTTTGGAAAACTGTGACGGATGATAAATCAATTGTTGCTCTACCAACAAATCCTACTTTGGCTCAGATCAAATTCAACAGTGAAGAGAAGGCAAAGAAATATAAAGCCAAGTCGCTTATGCAGAACGTTGTGACAGATCTCGTATTCTATAGAATCATGGCTTGTAAAACGGCAAAAGAGGCTTGGGACAGGTTTAAAGAGGAATATCACGGCAGTGATAGAACATGTCAAATGCAAGTGTTGAACCTGAAAAGAGAGTTTGAGTCCCTAAATATTCAGGAGGATGAAACAATCAGTAAGTATACTGATCGAATCTCCTTAATTGTTAATAATATTATACTTCTTGGTAAAGAATTTACAGACAACCGGATTGTGGAGAAAGTTCTTGTGACTCTTCCTGAGAAGTTTGAATCTAAGATTTCCTCTCTTGAAGAATCCAAGGACGTGAGCAAACTCTCATTAGGTGAATTAATGAGTGCTCTTCAAGCTCAAGAGCAAAGAAGGACTATGAGACGGGACAAGTTTACTGAAGGAGCTTTCTCTGTATAAAAGCAAAATTTGGGCAAAGGAAAGCAACAGTTCAACCAAAAGAATAGGGGCAAGCATGATAGAGGAAACAATAGTGGAGATTTGAAGCAAAAGTTTCCTCCCTGCAAACATTGCAAGAAGACTACACATTTGGAGAAATATTGCTGGTGGAGAATTAATGTTATATGCGGCAACTGAAAGCAGACGGGGCACGTATGTAAGGTTTGCAAATCCAGAACAAAGGCCTCTGGAGCTTTGCAAGTACAAATTGCAGAAGCTTCAGATGCACATGAGGAGCAACTCTTTGCAGTTTCACACTTTTCAACCAATGGATCCTCTGATTCGTGGCTTCTCGACAGTGGTTGCACACATCACTTGTGCAATGATGCTGAAATGTTCAAATTCCTTGATGATACTTACAAATCCAAGGTAAAAGTGGGAAATGGTGAGGCTGTAGATGTCAAAGGCATAGGTACAGTTTCTATCTCAACAATATCAGGTATCAAAACTATTCTTGTTGTTTTGTACACACATGATATGAGTCAAAATTTGTTGAGTGTTGGACAAATTCTTGAAAATAATTATTCTCTGCATTTTAAGAATCCTGAATGTGTTATTTCTGACCCTTCTGGAGTGGAACTGTTTTGTATCAAGATGAGCAACAGGATGTTTTTAGTTGATTGGGAGAAAATAATTGAGTAGGCTCACACCATTACTTCACAAACATGTACAAACCTATGGCATAAAAGGTCTTGTGGAAAATATACCTGAAATTCTTTATAATGATCAAGTTTGTGAAACTTGCCAGCAAGGCAAGCAAACAAAATTGCCATTTCAATCAAATCAAGTATGGAGAGCTAACCAGAAACTTCATCTCATTCATACAGATGTTTGTGGCCCAATGAAAATAGATTCCTTGAGTGGTAACAAATATTTTCTCCTTTTTATTGATGACTACACCAGAATGTGTTAGGTTTATTTCATTAGACTGAAGAGTGAAGTCTTTAATGTTTTTAAACAATTTAAAACTTTAGTAGAGAATCAATGTAATCTCAGTATTAAAGCTTTGAGGTCTGATAATGGAGGAGAATATAATTTTTCTCAGTTTGTGGAGTTTTGTAATAGCACAAGTATTGAACGTCAATTGACATTACCATACATTCCGCAACAAAATAGCGTGTCCGAAAGGAAGAATAGGACAGTAATGGAGATGACCAGGTGTCTTTTGCTTGAAAAAAAGATTCCAAATCAGTTTTGGACGGAGGCAGTCAACACCTCAGTATATTTGCTGAACAGATTGCCTACTAAGGCCTTGCAGGACATGACTCCATATGAAGCTTGGTGTGGGAACAAACCATC
>JBCEWC010012475.1:0-15826 GCA_038996855.1 Solanum aculeatissimum | reverse complement strand
CGATAAATTATGGAAACAAATCTATTAGAGATAGAGGTTTATTTTATTCCATAAGAAAATGAAACATAATAAATATTCTTTTTTTTTAAAAAGGATTGTTAGTTTAAAGGGTATAAATGAGCCAAAAAAGTGAATGAAGGGTATTTTTGGACCCAAAGGTAGATGACAGTGGCATTTTTGTACCATTTCCAATAGTTTGAGGACATTTTAGGCCCTTCTCCATTAAAATAATTAAGTATTATTTTTAAAATAAAAAAAAAAGGGAAAAGAAAAAGGTATCCAACTAAATCGGAAAAAAAAAGGGCACGTACAAGACAAAAAAAAAAAGGAGAGAGAGGAAAAAAGAGAAAGGATAATTTTATTCTTTTTTGCTATTTTTGATAAGAAAATATAACTATTTTTGTTAAAAATAAAACATGTATTAAAACTCGTAATTAAAGTTATATAATATACTATTTAAATAATTAACCAAAAAATAAATAAATTCAATTATAGGGACCGAAAAGAATTTTCTCCCTCCGTTATAAACACATATTTTTATTAGACACATTGTATTCCGAGGTTGTTAAGTTCAATTGACTTTTCCAACCTTCCTAGACTCTATTCTCTTTTATCTTGTTTTTTTTTCAAAATAAAAAATAAAAAATTGTGGACATAGTAATTAAGGAAATAATGAGGACTCCTTGTATTCCTTTTTCTTCTTTGTAAATATGAGATTTAATTTAGATGAGCAAGTCTTTTTCTAATGAATTCAATTTATATTGGTCTTGAAATTAGAGCTTGGAAAATGGACTATCACGGAGCCAACCCTTAATGTGCATCTTTCAAATTATAAAAAACATCCAATTCCTTAAAGTGTCTTTTTTTTTTTAATGTAATATTTCTGAATATCTAAGTTTATTCACATCTTAAGAATATCAACTACGTTAGGAACTAGGAAAGGAAATAAATTACTAGTTGGGTCAGCTCGGCCCAATTCATATAAGGTTGGATTAAGATTTCTAGAGTCCATTTTAGCTTGGCCCGGATAAGTCCGTTAACCTTTTGGGTTTGAGCAATACGGATTGAATTGACTCATGGGTCAAATAAAAAATTATTAAAAAAATAAAATAAAATACTAAGAATAATTTAAGAGGAGTCTAAACTTAAAGTCTTAAACCATGCATATAAATGTTACAAAGTTATAAAAAAAAAACTAAATATGAAAAATATTTTCTTGTGCATTTGTATCCAAAATCATTACATAAAATGACAATAATTTTAGATTGAAATCATAGAACCAAATCTTTATTTAAAGCCAAACTTAATAATTATTATTAAAATTATTTCATTTATGAATTTGAGACTTGATTATCAAATAGTAAACACCATGTAATATTGTCTTGTTGATATTTATGTTAACATTTTAAAATTAGAATTTAAATTATAAAGAATATTAATATTTTTTAAAAAAAATTTGGGTTGGACCGATGTGGTCGATCCGTAGCCCACGTAATTGTGGGTTAGGCTGACTATTTTTTGGTTTGTCAAAATAATGAGTTAGTATGGTATGAGTCATGAATTAATATTTTGTAAATGAAAAAAGAATTATCATTTTAAATTTTGCAAATTAAATGAAGTTTCATGCTTGATGTGAAGAGATTGTATGTATATGTAAAAGTACTATTATATTAAAGAACAAATATCTAATCAACTAGTGGATCTATATAAAACTACATGTATATGAAAGTTTGTGAAATATTGTAAACATTTATTTATAAAACGAATATGAAGATAAACGAGATTTATAAATATGGTACCTTATGATATCCTAATATCTTATTTATGAACTATAGTTTGCTTATTTGATAAGATTGTATAATTAAGAACTGAGAAAATTAATTTTGATAGTTTTCACAACTCGTTAATTTTCATATTTATGCAAATTAAGAAATTTAAATTTAATTACATGTCCAAACAAAACTTCAACTTATTAAATCAAAAGTGTGTCTTGATGACCCTTTTTAATTTGGCAAATATGATTCCACTGGTTGTTGTAGAATTAATGCACAGATTCTGACACTTATTTTATTTTGACTGGGGCATGCAAGAATCATATCATATCTTCACTTGCATGGAAATAAAAGTTGCACTTTATAGCTCTTAACATGGATTAGAATATAGTTCAACTCTGAAGGCAAACATGTACAGTTCTTTTAATAAAGTCACTAAGGTAAAAAAGAAGAAAAAAAGGAATATTTAGTTCGTGCTGTAATTCACACTAATTTGAGTAAAAAGTATGTACAGCTTGTTTTAAATTGCTATCCTTCTCTTTAATTTCATGCTTCCTCGAAAATCCAATCACTACTACTAAAGCAGTGAAAAGATTTTCTAAAATATATATAGCACTAACATTAATACTATATATCTGCAATTTTGCTTTAAGCATGCATGTTGTGTATCTGCATTTTCAAAAGAACTCTAAGAATTTATATTTTCTATATATACAAAAAAAAAACTACTATTACTGGTAGGTAAGAGAAAGATGAAGATAGAAAAAGCAAATGAAGTGTCTCTATTTGTGCATTTGTTATGTTGGTTCATTGTTGTAACTAGCTGGCAAATACAATGGGATGGTGCAGTAGTAGACAGTAACTTTATCGTACTCAGCGCAATGAGAACTAAAGAAGACAATGCCTGTTGTTTAGGGACGACTAAAGAATTTTTTGACCTGCGATGGATAAAATATCTCGTGTAACACAAGTGGAATATGAGAGAGTAGAATGTTTCAGACATTGTCGTCTCTATCATTGTGGGTTAGAAAAATTGTTTTTGATAAATTATATGATTAAAAAAAATGCATCCAACGCAAGATTACACAAAAAATAAAATAAATAAGAGTAAGATACAATAATAAATAATTATTAATATGAATATTTTTACCACAATAACATATTAATTGTTGCATAGTCTTAGAAAATAATTTAAGAATATGTAATTAATATCGTAGGTAAAATATTTCTCTTTTCTTTATATATTAAAAGTAGATTCAACTCCATTTCATTTTCTTTCTTTTCATTTTTTTCGCGTGCTTGCTTGAATTTGAGACACATGGCATATGTTAGACTTAATTTTTAAGGTATAATTAACCAAAGAATGTCCCTAACCATGATTTAGATAATAAACATATTAGTGTATATTTGATTCCAAAATTTATTATAATCCCACAATCTTCCTACTTTTTTCCCTACGCTATATTTATTGTTTAGTTATTTTTTAATTGGCTAATCATTAAATTTGTAAGTCATTAATTAAAAAATAATTGGACGACAAATATTGTGTAGGAAGAGAAATCTTTTTTGTTATATTTATGAATAAGATAATATGTTGCTAACATTATGGGATTATAATAGTAATATATTTTAAACTAAATAATGTATAATGTATTTATTTATCCAAACCATGGTTAGAGACTTAATTTCTTTTGTTAATTAAATTTTTACCCTCTAAATATGACCTCTATCATGTATCCCCAAACCAGGGAGGGGATTGATTAAAAATGATAGTAAATATTTTAGAAATAATAAACAATTAATTTTGTTCGAAAGAAAGAGGAAGATGACCGTTTGAATGATGAATATACATAAGAGGACATTGGAAAAGACATTAAAAGCATGACAATCTTTATATATAGTATAGTATGAAATTAAAAAGTGAAAGGACCTTTTTTCCTTCCCAAAAATCCTATTTTTGTTTTATTTTTAGCAGCACAGATCTGAGGACCACATCACATTATGATTTTTATTTCCCTCTTGGACACCCATGCCTATTTATCTCCTTCAATTGCCAATCCTACACATGCTCCATCTTTCATTCTTCTTTTTCATAAACAACTACATTAGAAGGGGCTCTTTTGCCATGAAAATAAAAATTAAACATTGATTTTTAATTATTTTTTTAAAAAAAAATCAAGAAAAGTAAAAAATTTCATGGTATATCAGGTCCATGACTCCGTGTTTGGATGATTCTTGCCTGCGGTGGCGGAGCCACATCCGAATCTTTTTTGGTGAAAAGTTATACTATTTTTATATGATAACATATTTTTTTTATGTATATATAATAGATGTCGAACCTCCTTCAGTTAGTTCGTATATCTATTTCTTAAAATTTTGAACCTTTTAAAGAAAATTCTGGATCCGTCATTGGTTGCCTGTTGTATTATATTGCGTTCTTAGTTTAAATATAAGGTAGATTTTGATTGCTGCTTAAATGTTATTATATCATATCGTTTAAATTCATTACTAGGTAATGACAAAAAATTCTATTTTTTGTAACGATTCATTTGGTGTGATTGCAGTGTTACCTTAATATTTTTTTTTTTATTTTATCTTTGTTGATTACTTAATAATCTTAATTTATCATTTACCCTACCTTTCTCATAGTTTTATCATTCAAATCGTTGATGTGTGACATAATGTAATAACAAACAATGATACAATTTATTTAAATATTATATTAATTAAAATAAATTATACTGCATACAACACAATACAATGCTATATCATACATTATAAAATAATATGTTACAGCCATCCAAACACAGTGCGAGCCTATTACGTATGACGGTTACATGTGCGAATCATTCGGTTCAATTGTCAATTGGTTTCATTTATTATTATTATTCAATCTGTCAGAATTTAATTTGTGAATGTGCTAAATCGATAATTAAATTAATGAGATATTTGTTATTAATTTTTTATCTTTAACTTTCAAAGTTTCAATTTAACCAATAATAAAATGTTCGTAAAATAGAAATAACAGCAAGAACAAAAGTGTAACACGAATTTCTACATTGCTCACTATTGTTTAAGATAAAATTTTTCAAATTCTTTCTAAAGATTCATGCAATAAATTGCGGAAATAATATTAATTGTTTGTTTTTGTCATAATCAAATCTAAAATTATGGAAAAAAAGAAGAAGTCACAATAAAGAGACAAAGAAGCTAGTTTGTATTGCCTACGACTGAAAGTGATTTAGGAAATAAGGTTAATAAAATGTTCAAGTCTTGTTATATAAAGTAGGAATAAAATAGTAATTTTAATATAAAGTTATTGAATTATAAGTTTAATCATAAATCAAATCCATAAAAATAAAAAATTGATAACTTAATAAAAAAAGTTTATGAAATTATCTAAAAATGATTAATCCAATATCGATACACGAGTAATATTTTTAAAGAAACTTTATATGTTGCATACATTACCAAAATTCATAATAAAGTACGTTCCCTCAATTTTGTGTTATTTATAATAGAAGAAATAAGTTTGAATTCATATCACAAGTTACGCGTTCACAAAATTTGATAGCTTTGCCTTAATATTTTATTTAACGAAGAAGGTCTTAAAATATTTTGGACTATTTAAATTCAAATAAAACTATCCTTCATTCACTTTTCGGCCCCAAAAATACTCCAAATGTCAACTTTTTAGTTCAAAATATCATTGTTTCTAACAATTCACGCTTAATTTTTTTCCAACTTTAATAAAGAGGATAAAAGCAGGAAAACAATGATGATTTTCATATAGAAATAATTAGTTTAAATGAAACCATGATAATAATATAAATTTAAAAGAATACGAATAAAAAAAAATTTATTTCAAATTTAATTTGAGTCTTTGATATCCCAATTAAGAATAAGAGATTAAAAAGGAATAAAAAGAGAGAATGAACTAGACAATTAGATCGTTGATAGAAAATTTTATATTAATAAAAAATAATAATTTATTTTTATGAGTGTAGGTTGTTAGAAATAAAGATATTTATAAGTCATCAAAAAGTTGACGTTCGTGATATTTGAGAGTCGAAAGATGGATGAAAGATAATTTTGTACCATTTCAAATAGTTGAGGAGCATCTTAAGCTCTTCTCTATTTATTTAGTATGTATAAATTGTCAATTCTAAATTTAGTCATTGTTTTATTTTAAAATTTTGAATTCATAAGTTTTACCTGTGTGATCATAAAAATTATTCATTTATTTCTAAATAACTTTTATTTTATTTGAAAATCAATATTTCATCATATTGAAAATACCGTTCATGACCTAAAATTTCATTTCTAAACCAGAAAACCATCAATGACTTGCTTTCCAACTCATTTTTTCCGTCGAATTAATCTTTAAGTACATCCAAACATAAATATTATTTCAAATATTCTTTCCAAAGAATATAATTAACCACAACTCTATTATCTTCAACTCCAATTTCATAAATTCCCGAAAGTATTTGAAACCCAATTAAAATCATAAATCTACTTACGAGGACTAATTAATATGGTGATAGACTAAAAAGTCTACTCACATTCTTGAAATGACAACACCGTTTGCAGTACGTAATTGAGACTTTTATCCAGAAAACATTAATACTAAAAGTCAATTAAGAAACATATACTAAAATATTGGAATGAATTGAATGGAATTTCGAAGTTCATTCAGACAATTAAGTTGTGTATTTATTTTAGAATCCTATGACAATGTTCTTCCTCATTGTATTATTTGAGAATCCTATGACAATGTTCAATATTTATTTAATTACAACCTTCTTTTTAGCATTATTTTTAGGTTAGTAGGTACAAACCCTCTCAGCTCATTCTTTAACTTTTAGCCACATTTGGCTGAATTCAGAACATGCAGGTCTGAGGGAAAAAATAAATCTGCTTTGTGCTGATTAATTATAGCAAAATTTTGGTTGTATTTAATTGTACTACTTCTTCAATTTATGTTTCTAAAATCCTTCATATCCTGCAATTTCATTAATTCCCATGCAAGTATATAGGACATACATTTTAGTAGGAAGGAAACTCAATACATATATAATGTTGGATTTCCTTAAGTTTTTTTTTTTCATATGATTATAATAAAAAAATAAATTTGTTTGAATCTTAAAACTCAAAAAATGCGATAGAAATTGAGAAAAAGGGGATAATGGGTGTGAATTGTGAAGTGACTATTGTGGACGTGGAAAGATTGAGAAAAATATGAATAGTAATTTTTTATATAGAGATCTAAAGATACAACGTACATTTTTCCCATTTTCACAGTGAGATAGTAGGTGAGATTAGAAATATTGTTTTAGTACTGTCTCTGTTAAAAATTAAAAAAAAAGAGATTTAATTTGACTTCGCACAAAATTTAAGAAAATAAATTTTTTTTTAATCCTATGATCCTAAATTGAAGTTATGTCAAATATATAAAATATCTGTTAATCTTCGGTCTATATCACATGAAAAGTTAAAATTAAAATTTTACTAAAAAATAAAAAGAATCATTATTATTTAAATAGACTAAAAAAAAAGGAAGTCATTCTCTTTTATACGAAAGAAGTGTCAGTTTTAGAAGAGAGAAAATTTTATATTTTGAAAATTCTCAAAATAGAAGGAGTATTTTTGGCGGTATTAAATTAAAAAGGGAAACTTGGTTGATTTTGAAATCGAAAAATTGAAAGAAAGTTGACATATTCAACTTGCATTTTTTTTTAATTATGAAATTATAGATTTTCCTCATAGAGCTTATCATCTAGGAAGATAATTAGGTAAATAAATAAGATAGGCAATTACTTTTAATTTCCTTCTAGCCAAAGCAACTTCATATTATATGCCACATATATATTTATTTATAGCAACTACATTTGTAAATTGTTTGATCCTTGCATAGAAGTTAGTATGACGTACGAGAGTTATTGAGTGATTTTTTAAAAATTATTGAATCGATTTTTTGTTATTATTATGATTTGATAAAAATCTTTAAAATGTGTCAATTTTTTTTTTATTAAAATGGATTAAAAAAAGAAATAGCCATATACATTGAAACAAATTTTTTTAATGATATATTCAATACCTGTCTCAAAAATAACGTCTTAAATTTCACATTATTAAGATCTAAGAATCAATTTTTAGTACGATACCGTTTGGCCATAAATTATGGAAGCATTCTTTGGGAAAATCTTGGCACCTGTTTGATCATATAGGTGACATATATCTAGTTTTTTGAGGAGATTTTGAATATCAAATATTCAAAATTTGCTTCAAGGATATAAGTGAGTCAAAAAAATTAACAAAGAGGTAGGTGTTTTTGAATCCAAAGGTGGATAACAAGGGTATTTTAAGTCCAATAGGTGGATGAAGAATATTTTTGTATCATTTTCAATAGTTTGAGGGCATTTTAGGCTCTTTTCCGTTTCATAGAAAATCCTTATTTATTTATGACTCCAACTAATTATTACTGGTGAAGCTATTTTTCGTACACTATCGGAAGATTATATTAAAGAATTATTTACCAACGTTGTCATATATTATTTCTTTATTTGCAATGATAATATAATTTGACGAATTGCAGTAGCTAATAATTATGTTATTAACATATGTCATTAACATTTTGTGTTAATGTTTGACCAACTGCATATGTATATCTGTCAAATTATTTGTGTATATTTATCAAATAATTGTATATGTGTAACTGATATATATATATATATATTTGTATATCTCAAACGAGATTGGGAGAGGAAGGAGAGAGACAAGCGAGATCAAGAGAGGGAGGAGAGAAATGAATGAGAGAGGGCAAGGAGTGGACATAGGTGAATTGTATATGTAAATCTGTCAAATTAAATATGTATATATGTTAAATAAAGTTATATATGCGAGTGGTATACATATATATTTGTATACGTATCACATATTTGACTAGATACATAATTTACCCTAATAAGAATTTTATCCATATTCAGTATCTTAATACAATTAAGTGCAATTAATTATGACAATGATAATTATGTATGCTGAAGATATCTATTAGTATATATATATTGATTGAACTCGTGTAAGTGAATAAGACAGTTTCTTTTTAAAAAATAAAAAATAAAACTTACGATAAATTAATAAATTATGCAACTCAAATATAGTTTAGCGTATATAATATAACATTTCATGATTTCATCAAAGAAAATTTGTTAACACCAATGCGTGTTTAATCTTTCCATGGGAGCACATAAATAAAAATTAAAAATTAAAAAAAATAAATAAGATTTTTAATTTTTTCTAATCATAAATTAAATTTATCTACAATGAATCAAAATATATGTTAATCTAGTCATCTAAAATATATTAAGTGAAAAATAGAATTAAAAAGTTAATCATAAAAATATACAAAAACCAGGTAGTTTTTTTTTAGAACTTAAAAAAAAAAAAAAAAGATTTGACTGGATGTCGCCATTTGGCTTGCGCGGCAAACACTCCCACCCAAAAGCCCTTTGAAAAATAAACACGTTAAAGAATAGAGATTTTATATATACGATTCTGAAAAGACGTACAGATTTTTATGGAAAAAAAAAAAAAGGAAAACAGGACAGGCGTGAAAGCTCTCTCATATAAAATCCCTCTTCTGCTTGCTTCTTTGGTTACCCTCTTCTACTCTCTTCCCCCTTTGGCTCTTCCCATTCTCTCTCTCTCTCTCTCTTTTTCCTACTGTACTTTAGAGAGAGAAAAAAAACCATAAGCCAAGCAGCAGATATGTTTCTGGGACCAAGATTGAGTTTTGGCTTACCTTAAAGATAATGAGTAGAGCCTTCATTGTCTTCTTCCCCTTAGAAGAAGAAGAAGATGGTTTTCCCTTTAGATTCCCAGCTCCAAAATCCAATTTCTACTCTTCTTGATGGGCTTTACTGTGAGGAAGATCGATTCTTGGATGATGATTTAGGGGAATGGTCTAGTTTAGATGTGGGAAATGAGAAATGGGTTGGAAATGTTAAAAAGACTCTACCTTTGTTAGAATGTGACACGTTGTGGGAAGAGGACGAGCTTGCCACACTTTTATCTAAGGAAAAAGAGTCTCATTTGGGTTTTGAATCTTTAATCTCAGATGGGTTTTTAATGGGGGCTAGAAAAGAGGCCTTAGATTGGATGTTGATGGTCGTTGGTTACTATGGTTTCACTGCTACTACTGCTGTTTTAGCTGTGAACTATTTTGATAGGTTTGTATCTGGATTCTGCTTTCAGAAAGATAAGCCTTGGATGAGTCAGCTTGCTGCTGTTGCCTGTCTCTCCATTGCTGCTAAAGTGGAGGAGACCCAAGTCCCCCTTCTGTTAGACCTTCAAGTATGTTGCTATTTCATTGCTTCAAATGTGCAATGCTGGTGTTTGTATAAATGTCTGAATGTCAGTTTATGTATAAATGCTGGTTCTGATTTATTGTTTAGGTTGTTGATTCAAGATTTGTGTTTGAGGCAAAGACTATACAGAGAATGGAACTCTTGGTGCTATCCACTCTTAAGTGGAAAATGAATCTGGTGACACCACTATCTTTCATTGATCATATTATGAGGAGATTTGGATTCATGACCAACCTGCATTTGGATTTTCTTAAAATGTGTGAACGCCTCATTCTTGATATTGTCACTGGTGAGAAATCTACCTGGTTTTGATTTTGAATTTTTCTTTGAAGAAATAGAAATTTTGTTGTACAATTAATACACAAGTGGTTGATCATCGAACTCTTCGAATTGAATGCAGATTCTAGGCTCTTGCATTATCCCCCATCTGTTATTGCAACTGCTGCAATGTTTTCAGTGATCAATGAGATTGAGCCTTGCAATGCTACGGAATACCAGAATCAGCTCATGAGTGTTCTTAAAGTCAGAAAGGTCTGTTATCTTTCACATTTGAATTTTAACATCTAAATTTGATTAGCATTGAGTCTATTGTAACATTGAAGTTGTTGATCAACAAACAGGACAGCCTTGAGGAATGCCATGATCTTATTCTTGAGCTAATGGGCGCTTCCTGTTACAAGCTCTGCCAAAGCCTCAAGCGCAAACATCAATCAGTACCTGGTAGTCCAAGTGGTGTCATTGATGCATATTTTAGCAGCGACAGCTCGAATGAGTCATGGTCAGTAGCATCTTCAATTTCATCTTCACCTGAACCTCTGTATAAGAGAAACAAAACTCAAGATCAGCGAATGACACTAGCTCCACTGGGTAGTAATCTTCACTGATCGATATCTTGTTCTCTAGATTATCTAGTATTTCGGCAATGGTTACTCTATGATCTCTCTTTTTTGGTATGTTCTCTTAAAATGCTATCGCACAATGCTGTGATGTTCCATTTAAGTTTTACTGGACTTAGTCGGATGGTCTAAACGATGTGAACATCAACTCGACCCCCTCCTTCATTGGAAATGGGATTTATGGAGTTTTCCCTTGAGTTGAATCAATGCTGCTGAATTATGTTGAATACAATCATTATCATCGATGAATTATGGATCCAAGATGTACTTATTATCAATTATTATACTTCTTATGCTGCCTTGTATGTCAAAGATGAATGTTGTAAAAGCCTTAACTTGATCTGATTCTTGGATGTGGTGGGATCATAGATAGAGATGGATGCCCCCATATTTATCTGTTTTTTCAAGAAACGGATTATATGTATTGAGAAAGATTTTCAAAGTAGGACAGGTTGGCAGTAGACTATGTGCTACTGAAGTAGTAGTATATTTAATTAGAATGTGGAGATATGTCTCGAGGGCAGGAATAGATTGTCGGCCAGTGGGATTTCAGTAGTTGTTACATATACTTTTCTCCCAAACTTGGACCTTATGTTGGAATTCAAAGAAGCATTCATACCGTTTTTCTTTAATAATTAGCTAATCCAAAAGTACTAGTAGGTGATGCACCCTTGAATTTACTGTCCCTAATTCATACTTAGCCCTGGTTTTATGGACAGGAAATGATAGAACTCTCGACTTACTTTGTGTCTCTTGTCTACATGACAAACAATATAGGTAGGAGAAAGTGAAATTAC
Source organism: Solanum aculeatissimum (assembly GCA_038996855.1). Classification (NCBI taxonomy): domain Eukaryota; kingdom Viridiplantae; phylum Streptophyta; class Magnoliopsida; order Solanales; family Solanaceae; genus Solanum; species Solanum aculeatissimum. Next base: position 3,992 of record JBCEWC010012475.1, on the reverse strand, counting down.
TTGACGCTGTATGCATAAATACACTAGTCTGATATGCATCACGTTGGTACATTATCGTGTTATTTCAAAGTCAATTATGAGTAATCTTCTGTAGTAAGTGTGATTCGTAGTGTTAAGAGCTGATTAAGACGATCTAATCCATTGATTAACAAAAGTTAAAACAGATGGATAGACACATACAAATGATTGCGTGGAAAGTGCAACTTCCTTAACCAGCAGAACCACCTTAAATACATTATATTTTCATAGATGTGACCAATCTTTGGGTCTTGAGTGTGTTTGTTTTTTTGGGTTTAAGCTTAGAAAGTCGTTATGTAATGATAGTGTTAGGGGAAGAGCAAATTCAATTTGGGACCACCTAATTATTTTAGAATAACAACATTATAATGTAACGTTAAAAAACTTTCAAGTTTGACCATAACTCTAGGAGTAAACCCCGCTGGCAATTAGACAACTCCTAGATGCTAGAGTTTCTTTTCTTTTTCATCTTTCCCTTCTCTGTTCTACTCTGCAATATTTACTAGAGTATTGTGCATAATTCTTTCACCCTTAAAAAATAAAAAAACAAGTTTAGATTTCGATGCATATGAGTTGAGAGTCTTTCAGAAACAACTTTTTTATCTCTATGAGAGTGGTAAGGTCTACGTACATTTTAACCTTCCTAGACTCCAGTTGTGGAACTTCATTGAGTATGATGTTCGTGAGGTAAAGACAAATATTTTATTGGTGAAATGTGGTACCTACCATACACCATATATTGGGAAAACTGATGAGAATCTTGATACCCCAATAAAGAAGATATTAAAATCACCAACAAATTGAAGGGTGCAAAAATTGTCTATATTTAAAATCACCAACGAATTATTTGTGTTTCTGTATGCAATTGTTGGATATTAAAGGTTAGGCAACTTCGTGACCCTTTATTTTGTAGGCTACTAATATTGAAGATGAGAGGAATTATTATCTTTTTAATCAACTTTTTGTCTTCAACCACTTAAAGTTAACCTTCTACTAGATGATTTTTTTTGAAAAAACATAAGATAATTGGAAATAGATGATGAAAGAGGCAAACTACAGTATTCATCATGTGATCAAACAGGAGGAAATTATAGTTGGGAGACAGCTAAGGTTGAACTTGTTTCTTATATCATTTTAGAAGAAATGATTCAATTTCTTAGTACTACTTTGTTCTATTAATTAATGCCCTGATGAGATACATATTGGAACCAAACATAAGCAGCTGTCTGTTTTCACATTTGTGTACTACTTAAGACCTTGCAGAAAACAAGACCAAAAACAGACAATAGACTTATCATTTGGTTGTAGATATGACCAGTATAGACGATTAGCACAATTAATAATTCCTTGAGGTCCTGCCTACACATGCTCCTCTGCCTCTTCCACAACAGCTATGACACAACTTTATTTCTTAACGAAGTGCACCATGTAACTGTCATGTTCGATGATGACTTCAACCAGGTCATTCCAGCCCCCTCATAGACTTAGTCATAGGTAAGATGTTGACATTATCCGACAATATGTGGACCATAAAATCTACTAATTAGATAAAATATACTTTTCATTGAGGTGTAATATGACATTGTTGAAAAATAAATGATTAGGAGCTTCCATTAGATTTATGTCTCAGATTGACATTTATGCATTGCGTTGCATTTAATAAAAATTATTTGTGGTCAATAACTACACCTTATTCCTGTTCCTAAGGTAGTTTATAGTTAGGTCAATAAGACAGCTCACAAAAGAATGAGGTAATAATATAGGTTTAAATACAACATATTCAGCAGACAACTGAAGTAAAAATGGGTAGCTGTATGGGCCTTTTTGGTTAAGGCTGTTTAAGGGTTCAGGTAGGAGTTCTTCAATGAGATAATTACAAAAGGTCATCCGGTCAAAATAATTATCAAAAAAATAGTTATTCGTCTGTATATACACTGGTGTAATCTACATAGTATAGTTAGTATATATTTTCTATGACTTTTGGCAAGCTATGTTGGATAATCATGTATATTTTCTATGATTTTGGGTCATTTTTATACTTGTTATAAATTAATTAGTTTATTGTATATATTTAAAATTATCCCTTCTTCAATTACAAAATTAAAATAATCCAACCCATCAATGTCATTGGATACATCATGAAGTTTCATTGCATAATTGATTATACACTAGTTTGTCAAATTTATTCCCTAAACCACAACCATTTACTCGTCTAGCCTTTTAAGTAATATTACTTTCCCAGAAAAATATGTGGTCACGTAAGAGAGATTAAATAGAACAGAATTGATCACACGTTAATTTCTTTCATATTTTTTATTTTAGCTTTATGAAAGAATATGTTACTACTAAAATCCAAAAGAATTGAAATCTTATATCAAAATGCCATATACAAATTGGATGGTATGAATTGCTTAAACAAGAATTATTAAACATCAAACAACCAGAAATATTCACTACAAAAAATTACTGGATTCTTAAACAATGAATATCAACGACTGTTTGTCATATTAAATTTACCCAATAGTCCACGTTGGGAATGTGCAGTGACTTTAAATTTTCAACCATATATGACACATAAATTATGAAATTTAATCCTACACTGATAGGCAGAAATCATTGGATTCAATACTATAGTTTACAATTATTAAATGTTGCACCAGAATATACGGGTAGCCATAGTTACTTATAAAACATATTAAAATCAACGCGTTTGGGTTTAAAGAGTAGGATTTTATGCAGCTCTGAATTTATACCTGCAATTATGATTTAACCAAGTAAAATTCAGATTTATTTTAAAGATGAGATGAAAATGCCATAATGTAATGTTCTTGCCTTGCCAGTGATATTATTTGATAACCAATCAAGACCTTCATAAAGCCCCTGCCCAGATGTTGCGCAAGCACTCTGGATGTACCTAAAAATAAATAAATAAAGGAAATGAGATTTCTTATCTTCTTGCAATTTGAATAGATGAAATTGTTTTTTTTACAAAGTCTCAAAGACGAGCAACTGTTTTTAAAAATTCATGAGAAAACTATAGAAAAACATCCTTGAACTTGACGCAGGTTATTAGTTTCATCCATAAACTATTGACAGCCTTAAAAACACCTCTCTACTTGACTAAATAAACTAAAATACACCCTCGAACTATCACAAGTGTTAAAAACACCCCTTAACTTGGCAAGAATTTAGGGATGTATTTCACTCTTGTCACAAGATCAAGGGTGTATTTAAGTTCAGTTAATCAAGTAGAGGGGTGTTTTTAACACTATCAATAGTTCAAGGATGTAACTAATAATTCGTGCCAAGTTTAGGGGTATTTTTAATACTTTTCTCAAAAATCATTGGTTGACGTTGTTTGTGGTCAGTTAATTTTAAAGACAAATTGCTCAGTTTTGAGTAGAGCTGTCAATACGGGCTGATCCACGTCATCTGGACTAGTCCACACAGGTTTTGAAATTTGACGGGCTAAGTCGGGCTGACCCATTTGTTTCGAGAAAATTACGTAGAATGCCCACCAAATTTGGTGGTCTTGATATTTTGTCCTTCATAAGAAAAATCTTACAAAAAATGCCCTCTTTTTCATTTTAAGTTGAACTAAAGACATTTTTACCCCTCTACACCTTAACTATATTTTTAAAAACTCTCTATGCTCAATTGCCTCCTAATTTTTCTATTTTTCTCTTTCTTTATTTTTTTATTTATTATTTTTCTCCTTTGTTTCTTTGTCTTTTTATTCTTTTTTTTTGAACTTTTATTTACTTCTTTTTCTTTATTTTTAAATTTTTATTTTTTTCTTTTTTCTTAACTTGTAGTTTTTTCTCTTTCTTTTTTTTAAAATTATTTTTTCTCTTTTTTTTTTTCTTTTTGTCTATTTCTATTTTTTAAAATCTTGTTCATGAGACGTAACTTGTGAAATTTTTTGTCTATGTCTTGCCTTTGAGGCAAAAATTATAGAACATCACATAAATCAA
>JBCEWC010012474.1:0-15826 GCA_038996855.1 Solanum aculeatissimum | reverse complement strand
TCCTTCCTAAACCTTGCCTCAACACTTAGGTACTCCCTCAAACGGCCACCTGCCTAGCAGTTTCCCAAATTTGGATGACATAGTTCCAGAAGTTTTCTCCAATATTTCATATGCTACTAAAAGTTATTCTAAACACGATGCACGTGGAACAACACCGAAAGAACTGAACTAACAGAAATCTTTGGCTAACACCTAAATCAAATGGAAGAGGAGTTGTTATTCAGGATTCATATAGTCAACCCTTGGTAGTTGATGTTCTTTATCCTTTTGATATTTGATGTGATAAAAATGGATATGCAGGAATGGACCAGACAATAGTTTATTTTATTTTGTTTTGAAATCCTCCCTTACATAAGCAAAATCTTACATTCTTTTGTTTGTGAAGAAAAGAGGACTTGCTTTAAGCCCATATCTTAGCCATCGAGAGTTTTACAAAAAAGGGAATTGCATACATTGTGAACATGGTGGTTCTGCACGTATCTTGTGAACTCTATTAACTCTCAGACGACACTTCATCAGTTTGTGAAACCAAATGATGCTTTGTGAACAACTTGATAAATTATACCCTCTCCCCTGTCATGCTTGTCTTTGTCTGAATTCAATTATTTGCAGCATAGGCTAATCCTCATTAGCATGCTAGGCATCCTGTATCCTGGCAACACATGTCAATCCAGGAAGAAGACAAATCATGTGGTCTTCAACAAAATTTCAAAAATTGCATGCAGAAGTCCAGACACCATAAAAACATCTTTAAACGAGAGCAGTTGGCTGGTCGCAAAATCCTTGATCTTCTAAGTTTTAAAAGTTGACTGGTAGTAAAGATTTCATCCAAGAACATACTAAAGGTTGACTGGTAGTTTAGATTTCACCCCAAGAACATCCTATAGATTCTGCAAAATATTCTCAGCACCAATGATCCAAGATTTCATTGGAGATAAGGAAGAGCATTAGAGTTGTGATGGTTGAATATCAATATAAAAAAGGGAGAGAGATGAATAGTAATTTGATTGCAACTTTTGGTGAAATATTGTTTAAGTGGATTTCATATTTGTTGGAGTATGAGTTTAATTGCATACCTGTTGGAGTAGGAGTCTAATTTCTGTAAAATAATTGTTTTTTACAAAAATAGTAATGCTATGTTGTGGTTGCGCCAGATCACCTACTCTAACACCCTCTTTTATATGTATAAAAGATTTATGTTTTTTTTTATGTATTTATTGTGATATGTTGATATTAATTAATTATTGGGACTATTTCTTCATGTAGGGTTAAAATTTAGCATTTTTTATTCGATATAGAAATCGCTTAAGTTCGATCAGCTTGTGATGCTTATTGAGTACTAGTGAAGTTATGTTCACCCTATGTTTTTTGTATCTCTTTGATGCAGATCCCACCACGAGTCACTAGTGCTAATTTGAATTTGTCCAAGGTTTATCTTGCTTGAATTCGTGGTTGTTAGGACCGATAAGAATCAGGTGTAATGCAGAAGCTAGAAAAGCAACCCTTGAAAGACCATGACTATGAAGATAAACGAGAAATATATCATAAAGAGACACAAATATTTAATATGATTTGGTCAATTGACCTAAGTCTACAGGAGGAGATGGCCAATTCATTGTCTAAAAGAGAGTACATAATATCGAGAGAAAATAACCTCATCGATTCACTCGGAATACAAAGAGATTCACACAAGAGTTGACATAACACTTGTGACTCATCGTTTCTCTCTCTACACAAAACTCTCAAGCCTTCATGGCTACATTATGAATTCTATCAAGTTAGAATGAATGAACCTATATTTATAGAATCATAAATCTTTTCTTATAAGAAAAAAAATTCGCCAAATATGAAGAATTTATGTTTTCCTTTTCCTAAAAGAAAACCCCAATTATGGTAAGAAACTTGGGGCAAAAACCCAATAAATCTCCCCCTTGGCCTGAATTTTTAACAAATAAATTTATTTCACCTTCTTCACACAATCTTTATTAGATTGAATCTCCTCTGCAAATTTCATGTCTCGCCACAGAGAGCCTCTCTGATAAAATTTCTCTAACAAAATCTTCATTATTGTTGAATAGATTGCTCTAGAACTGAACCCGCCAAGATGAACACTCATTTTTAGCCTCACTTTCATTCTACTTGTTAGAGCCGATCGACAAACACTAATAAATACCTCAATGTCACGATCCAAGCCTAGGACTTAGGAACGACATAGAGAATGACAACCCAAGAGTCCCCAAACAAGCCTCATAGTATACACACATTATTGATTTGGAAACGCATAGATATATATTAAATGACACATAGTGCTATGGGGCAGGTAAGTACGATTCACACTATGGGAATGTCATAAGGATAGGGATTTACATAGATTCACATAGCACGTAACACATAGCATAGACATTTATGTGATCACATTCTTGTCATACCCAAACTTGCTTGAAAACATAGTCATAATCATAATTGGGACTTAGCTCACATTATACACTTCATAAAATGAATGCTCATGCATGTAAATGCCATTAATAAAGAGAGAATAACATGGACTATGGAGATTCACATTTAAATAACCATAGTAAGATAAATTCATACTTAGATCATAAGTAAATCAATGATTAAAACTCAATTGAGATTACCCATGCATAATTTAAAAGATTAAAGGGACATTCATAGTTGGACCTTCATAATATCAATGTAATCCAACATATTAGGGCTTAAATAACTTTAAAATAATCAATTAAGTACAACCCATACTTCAATTAAATCAAATCAACTTTAATTTAAAAGACCCATTTCAAAGTAAGCTTGAAATTTATGAAATTGAGAAATTGGAAATTAGGGTCTTCATGATTGAAAGTGATTATGAATCAATCCCACATACCTTAGATGAATAGAAGAAATAAGAAGAAATTTGAGTTGAGAAGAAGACTCTCCTTAAATCCCCAAGTTGAATCTTCAATGACTCACTTGAGAGGAGTTCTTAGAAGAGAGATTACAAATATTCTAAATGTAATGAATGAATTGAATGAAAATGGAGGAGTATAGGTCATTTCAAAGGTTTAGGATAGGTTAGAAGTCACAAACGACGCTTAGAAATAACAAAAATTACAAGAAAGTCATTAATGAAATGGACTTTAAAAAGTTGCCAAGGGTGTTGTCAAGGAGCTATACTGCTCGTGAGAGGTCACACGGACTGAGTGATGGTCCATGGGAAGTATCCCTCTTGACACTTAGAAAAATTTCATACTAAGAACTCTTTCACTGAAAGCTTCATGGTTCATCTCAAGGCACATGGATCGTTCAACCGTCCGTTCAAATGATGCAAGTTCCGAAATGGTAACTCTATACTTAGAATCATATATTGGGATGAGGGCTTCATAAAACACCCCACCACGGATCGTGATGGGTCACACGAGACTGATCCCCCCCCCCCCACGGCTTGTGTGGGGTTACACGACCTGTACAGGGTCCCTTTAGAGGTTGCCTTAGCCAATTTCTTGGCTTGAAGGCTGGGACACCTACCAAGGGCCCCTTCCACGCCAGTGGTGAGGACAACAACTCGTGGGAGGTTCCCTGGAGGGACAAAAAGCCCCACATCCCTTCTTAAGCCACACAAAGCCAACACAAGCATTCCCATGGTCCACAAACTTCTGGAAACTTGATTTTAAGTATAGTTAAGGCTCTCCAAAGTCTGGGTCCTTACATCATCTCCCCCTTGGGAATATTCATCCTCGAATGTGCTAGAACATGGCTTGAAAAGTTTGACTTGAACATGAAATATTTCATCATGAAGACACAATGCATAACTCATTACTTTGAAAAATCATAGAACCATCAAAACGCATGTCAAAACATCTTTTAAATTATTTTTGTGCACATGTATGCATGTCATGTCATGATACATAAGAGTGAAAGAATTAGGACTATTTAGAATAAGAAGAACCTAATACCTTAAGCTTGAGTATATTGGAAGAGATAGGAATATCGTCTTATCATGTCCGACTCCGCCTCCCATGTAGCACTCTCCACGTGTTGATTTCTCAAAAGCACTTTAATTGAAGCTACCTCCTTGTTATGAAGCCGCTTTACTTCTTTATCCAAAATTTTATCCAACACCTCTTGATAAGTCAAGTTCCCCTCAATCTCAACACCTTTCAAAGGCATAATCAAACTAGGATCGCCTATCAACTTTCTTAACATTGACCCATGAAATATCGGGTGAATAAAACTCATCTCCAAAGGAAAATCTAATCTATAAGCCACATCACCAATCCACTCAACAATCTCATACGGGCCTATATACTGGGGACTTAACTTACTCTTTTTACCAAAACACATTACATTCTTCATAGATGAAACCTTCACATATACCCAATCACAAACACAAAACTCAAGGTCCCTCTTCCTAACATTCGAATAAGACTTTTGGCTACTTTGAGCCATTTTCAACCTTTCAATAATTAACTTCACTTTTCCATGGCCTCAACCACCAAATTAAGGCCTATCAAATTCATCTCACCCAACTCAAACTATCCCACCGGGGATTTATACCTCCTCCCATACAAGGCCTTAAACGGTGCCATACCAATGCTAGCGTGAAAACTATTATTGTAGGCAAATTCGATAAGTGGTAGATGATCATCCCAATTTCTCTTGAACTCCAACACAAAAGCCCTCGACATATCCTTCAAAGTTTGAATCGTCCTTTTGACTTGTTTATCGGTTTGAGGGTGAAAAGCGGTACTCAACTTCACCTTAGTGCCAAACCCTCTTTGAAATAATTTCCAAAACTGAGAAGTAAATTGGGTACCACGATCTGACATAATAAACATAGGCACACCATGCAACCTAACCAACTCTCAGATATACAACATAGCATAATCTTCGACATTAAGTAGTCTTGACCTGTAGAAAATGAGCCTATTTGGTCATCCGATCAACAATAACCCATATAAAATCAAATTATTTTTTAGTATGGGGCAAACCAACCAGAAAATTCATATTCACATCTTCCCATTTCCAAGTAGAGATCTCAATATCTTGAGCCAAACCACTGGGCCTTTGATGTTCCACCTTCACTGATTGATAATTAGGGCGCTCAAATACAAATTTGGCAATATCTTTCTTCATACCATGCCACTAATACACTTCCCTCAAAATCTCGATACATCTTAGTAGATCCCAGATGTATAGAATATTGAGAATTATGGGCTTCACTCATGATCACCATTCTAAGACTATCAATATCTGAAACACACAACCAATCTTGATATCTAAGCACACCATCTCCCCCTTGGGAGAAAACCTCTATCTTCTTTTCAGCAACTAACTTGTTCAACTCAACCAAGGACGAATCCAAATCTTGTTTTGCCTTGAAATCAATAACCACAGAAGACTCTGACCCATTTCGAACATGAATACCACCATCAATGGAGTCATCCAATCTAACACCCAATCTAGCCAAATGATGAACATTCTTTACTAACTCTTTCTTTCCTTCATAAAATAGGCCACACTACCGGTAAATAGCCTACTAAGAGCATCAACTATAATATTTGCCTTACCGGGATGATATATAACACTCATGCCATAATCTTTAAGTAGCTCCAACCATCTCCATTTTCCTAAATTAAGATCTCTTTGAATGAACACAAATTGTAAACTCTTATGATCGGTAAAACTATCAACATGAACCCCATATAAGTAATGTCTTCAAACAAAAAACCACAGCCTCCAAGTCAAGATCATGAGTCGGATAATTTTGTTCATCTACTTTCAATTGCCTCAATGCATAAGCTATCACCTTACCATGTTTCATGAGAACACAACCCAACCCAATCCAAGAAGCATTACAATATACTACAAATCCATCTAAACCATCCAGTAAAGTCAAAACAAGAGTCAATGTAAGCCGATCCTTCAAAGTCTGAAAACTCTCTCACACTCATCCGACCAAACAAACTTGGCCTTTTTTTGAGTCAACTTAGTCAATGGAGATGCAATAGATGAGAAACCTTCAACAAACCTTTGATAATAACCAACTAACCCAAGAAAACTCTGAATATCAGAAGGATTCAACGGTCTAGGCCAATTTTTCAAGGCCTTGATCTTCTTTGGATCAATCTTAATGCTATCACCGGATACCATATGGACAAAAAAAAGCCCTCTCCCAACCAAAGCTCATATTTACTAACTTGATAAATAATTGCTTCTCCCTTAAAGTCTGAAGAACCAACCTCAAATGGTCCATATGCTCCCGCTCACTCTGAGAGTAAATCAGAATATCATCGATGAAGACAACCATAAAACTATCAAGGAATGACTTGAACACCCGATTCATAAAATCCATAAACATGGCCGGAGCATTAGTCAAACTGAAGGACATCACCACAAACTCAAAGTGCTCATATCTAGTATTGAAAGCCATCTCAGGAATATCACACATCTGATAGTTGATACACATCTGAAGTAACCCATCCTTCTTCCTTACAAATAACACGGGAGCATCCCAAGGTGATATACTTGGCATAATAAAGCCCTTTTCCAAAAGATCTTTCAACTGGTCCTTCAACTCTTTCAATTCAGTCGGTGCCATATGATAGGGAGGAATACAAATAGGTTGAGCATCCGAAAGGAGCTTTAAACCAAAGTCCACTTCTTTTTCGAGAGGAATACCAGGCAAGTTTTCGGGGAAAACATCCAGAAACTCATTAACCACCGAAATTGACTCAAGAATAGGTGGCTTAGACTCTACATCTTCAACCCTTACAATATGATAGATGCACTTTTTAAATATCATTTTTCTGGCCTTGTGATAGGAAATAAACCGACCTTTAATAACAGAGTCACTACCCTCCCATTCTAGAACAAGCTCATTTGGAAATTGAAACATAACCTTCTGGGTTCTACAATTAACAGAGCCATATGAAGCATGCAACCAATTCATCCCAAGAATAATATCAAAATAAAAAATCTCAAGTTCTACAAGATCACAAGGAAGGACTTTATGCAAGAATGAAATAGGGCAACCTTGATAGACCCTTTGGGCAGCTATGAACTCACCCACGGGAGTACAATCTGAGTAGGGCTCCCTCAAAATTTCAGGACTCAAACCAAACTTAACAGCCAAAAGAGGAGTCACAAAAGATAAATTTGCACTCAGATCAAGTAAAGTGTGAACATCAAAATCAAAGACTTTTAACATACCAATCACTATATTCGGAGTCTCCTCTACTTTTTGTCGAGCATACAAGGCATAAAACTTGTTATTTCTAGGGATACCATCTTGAGGAACTCTAGGTTGGACTTGATTACCTTGAGCTACTTGACCTTTTCCCTTCTTAGCAGCTTTAGGACAATCAACAACTTTGTGGCCCATCTCACCACACCCAAAACAAGCACCCGAGGGTTTCAAGTATCCACCTATGTGATTACTACCACATATGTTACATCGAGGGGGCATTGACCATTAGCCAATAGGTGCCTTGGTAGGAGGCACCCTAGCATTGGCAACCTTTGTATTTGCACCTTGTCCCTAGTGGAAGCGACCATTTTCACCACCACTCCTAGAGTTTGAGAACCCACTATCAAAACAGGCTCTCTTAACATTATTCACCCTTCTCTCTTTGAGCTTCTCTCTCACAATCTGTTCAGCATCATTCATGATCCTGGAGATGTCCATTTCCCGAATAAAAATAGCCATACGATACTATTTCACGACCAAATCAGAGATCCTAAAAATAAACTTGTGCATTATTGCATGGGGGTCAGCCACTAGTATAGGAGCATACTTAGAGGGCTTTGTAAACCTGAGGGCATAATCCCTCACAGTCATGTCACCTTGCCTTAGATTGATAAATTTAATCATCTTGGCCTCTCTAAGTTTAAGAGGGAAGAAATAGTCCAGAAAAGCTAACTTAACCTCTTCCCAACCAGCCCTATCATCAGCAACCCTCTCTATCAACCATTGAGTATACCACACCCGAGACACATCTTTCAACTAATAAGCAGCCAGTTCAACTTTCTCCTTTGAAGTCACCCCCATAATATTCAACACCTTAGAGAGTTCATCAATAAATTCATAGGCATCCTCATCAGCTTTTGAACCTAGAACTTCAGAGGAATCATCTGGGTAAAATCTTTTACCCTAATAGCTGGAATCTGGACCTGGGGAGAAGGATTAGCCTACTTGTCCTGTTTGGTCATCGCCTGAGCTAGCATAGCAATAGAGGTACGGAGCTCGTTCAGAGTGGAAGGCTCCCCTATAGGCTCCTGAGGAACTAGGTCCTCATTGACTGGGGCTTGTCTAGGTAGAGGAGCTCATCGTGTAGGCATCTTCTGAAAGAGTATCAAGGACATCATTCGAGTCAAGAAGTCTTAATACATGGTCCATAACATGGCATAAGAAATGAAGAAGTGAGAAAATTGCTAAAACTTCACCATAGTCTAATAGTTATAGGTATGGTGCACTTCACACCCATTAATAGTACTCTACTTGACGCAGTAAGTTTGACTCCGAGAATCATTTATAAACCTAGTGCTCTGATACCAAACTTGTCAGGACCCGAGCCTAGGGCTTAGGAGCAACATGGCGAATAGAAACCCAAGAGTCCCCAAACAAGCTTCATAGCATACATACGCACATCATCGATTCGGAAGCGCATAGTTCTATGGGGTGGATAAATATGACTCACGCTATGGGGATGTTATAGGGATTGGGATTTGCATGGATTCATATAGCATATAACACATAAAACTAAGGGATGGGTAAAGATGACTCAAGCTATAAAGATAGAAGGGGGCTTAGGAATTTCCATGTCATCTCATATCAACAAAGTCACATCATCCATTCATAACACAACCCTAGAATCTAAAAAATACACATAACATACTCGTAAGAAAGACTTCATAATGTCCAACAATGCATCTAATATAGATTAGGATGGGGGCTAAGACATGTTCCGGGCTCACCCTCAAAATAAAAACATAAATATTATAACATAGTGGGTAGAAAGTAAGTGGTTTGTCCTTGGATGATAAAACTCGCCACAAGCAACTTCTCATTGATCAAGCTAGTCGTCAAGAGGTGGAAGATGATAGTTTCCAGTTCCTACGTGGTTAGATCATGTAGGAAAAAGAGTATGCGTTAGTACGTTTGAATGTACTAAGCATTCGAGCATGTAAATGCATATTTACACGAATTCGCCCAATGATAGCCTCCTATCAGATGAGAGTAGACTACTTGCCAAAGGTAGTCTATACCACACCTTACGAACTCATCTTTTCGATATGATGGATACCTTTCTTACGAACTCATTTTTTTGGATGGATTTCTTGTCATATCATAATCATCCCATAAAGGGTCCTATGTTGGCACGTAGTTCAAGAGAAAGGAGTAAGGACCCTTGAAGATAGTTCTCCCGCCTCCAATCCCATTTGGTGATAAGTCATCATCCCATAGAATTACATATACATATACATTCTCGTAAAAGAAGAAAAGTCTTTTCAAATTTTCATGCATACTTGCGCTTAAAAGTCAAACATACTTCAATTCATGCATACTTGGGCTAAAAGGCCAAATCTTACTTTTATGGCATACTTAATGCATAAGAGTATCCCCTTTCATTCATGTACATGTTGGTGTAAATACCCATAATTATTCAGAGATCCATAACAAAGACATTTCTGTGATCACATTCTTGTCATACCCAAGCTTGCTTGAAAACATAGTCATAATTATAATTGGAACTTAACCCACATCATAAACTTCATAATATCAATGATCAGGCATGGAAATGCCATGAATGATGAGAGAATAGCATGGACAATGGGGATTCACATTTAAATCACCATAGTAAGATAAATTCATACTTAGATCATAAGTAAATCAACAATTAAATTCCACTGAGATTACCCATGCATAATTTAAAATATTAGAGGGACATGCATAGTTGGACCTTCATAATATCAATGTCATACAATATATTACGGCTTAAATCACTTAAAAAAGATCAATTAAGAACAACCCATACTTCAATTAAATCAAATCAACTTTAATTTAAAATACCCATATTCAAAGTAAGCTTGAAATTCATGAAATTGAGAAATTGAGAATTGGGGTCTTCATGATTGAAAGTGGTCATGAATCAATCCCACATATCTTAGATGACTAGAAGAAGTACGAAGAAATTTGAGTTGAGAAGAAGGCCCTCCTTGAATCCCTAAGTTGAATCTTCAATGGCTCACTTGAGAGAAGTTATAAGAAGAGAGATTTCAAATATTCTAAGTGTAATGAATGAATTGAATGAGAATGGAGGAGTATAGGTCATTTCATAGGTTTAGGATAGGTTAGAAGTCACAAACGACGCTTAGAAATAACAAAATTACAAGAAATCATTAATGAAACGAACTTCAAAAAGTTGTGTGGATGTCGTCAAGGAGCCATACGACTCGTGAGAGGTCACAAAAACAATGTGATGGTCCATGGGAAGTATCTCTCTTGACACTTCGAAATTTTTTAGACCAAGGACTCTTTCACTTGAGGCTTCACGGTCCATCTTAAGGCACACAACTCGTTCAACCATCCGTCTAAATAACTCAAGTTCCAAAATGGTAACTCTATACTTAGAATCATATTTTGGGATGAGGTCTTCACGAAACACCCCACCACAGCTCGTGATGGGTCACACGAGACCCTCCTACAACTCATGTGGGGCTAGACGACCTGTACAGGGTCCCTTTGGAGGCTGCCTTAGCCAATTTCTTATCTTGAAGGCTGGGGCACCAACAAGGGCCCTTTCCATGACAATGGTGAGTACCACGGCTCGTGGGAGGTTCTCTGGAGTGCCAACAAGCCCCACATCCTTTCTAAAGCCACACAAATACAACTCAAGCATTCCCATGGGCCACAAACTTCTGGAAACTTGATTTCACGCATCGTTAAGGCTCTTCAAAGTCTGGGTCCTTACATTATCTCTCCCTTGAGAACATTTGTCCTCGAATGAGCTAGAATATGGCTTGAAAAGCTTGACTTGAACATGAAATATTTCAACATGAAGACACAACGTATAACTCATTACTTTGAAAATCATAGATATATCAAAACTCATGTCAAAATATCTTTTAAATAATTTTCGTGCACATGTATGCATATCATGTCATGATAATAAGAGTGAAAGAATTAGGAACATTTAGAATAGGAAGAAACTAATGCCTTAGGATTGAGTATATTGGAAGAGATAGGGATATCGTCTCATCATGCCTGACTCCACCTTCTATGTAGCACTCTCCACATGTTGATTTCTCAAAAGCACTTTAACCGAAGCTACCTCCTTATTACGAAGTCGCTTTACTTACTTATCTAAAATTTCAATTGGCGCCTCTTCATAAGTCAAGTTCTCCTCAGCCTCAACACCATCTAAAGGCACAATCGAACTAGGATCGCCAATCGAGTTTCTTAACATTGACCCATGGAATATCGGGTGAATAGAACTCATCTCCAAAGGCAAATCCAATCTATAAGCCACCTCACCAATCCACTCAAAAATCTCATACGGGCTTATGTACCAGGGGCTTAACTTGCCCTTTTTACCAAAACATATTACACCCTTCATAGATGAAACCTTCACATACACTCAATCACAAACACAAAGCTCAAGGTTCCTCTTCCTAACATCCAAATAAGACTTTTGGCTACTTTGAGCCATTTTCAACCTTTCCATAATCAACTTCACTTTTCCATGACCTTACCCACCAAATCTGGGCCTATCAAATCCATCTCACCCAACTCAAATCATCCCACTGGGGATCTACACCTCCTCCCATACAAGGCCTCAAACGGTGCCATACCAATGCTAGCATGAAAACTATTGTTGCAGGCAAATTTGATAAGTGATAGATGATCATCCCAATTTCCCTTGAACTCCAATACATAAGCCCTTGACATATCCTTCAAAGTTTGAATCGTCCTTTTGGCTTGTCTATAGATTTGTGGGTGAAATGCGGTACTCAATTTCACCTTAATACCATGACCTCTTTGAAACGATTTCCAAAAGTGAGAAGTAAATTGGGTACCATGATCCAATGTAATAGCTATAGGCACACCATGCAACCTAACCAACTCTCGATATACAACTTTGTATAATCTTCGGTATTAAAAGTAGTCTTGACCGGTAGAAATGATCTGATTTGGTCATTCGATCAACAATAACCTAAATAGAATCAAATTATTTTCGCGTACAGGGCAGACCAACCAGAAAATCCATATTCATATCTTTCCACTTCCAAGTAGGGATCTTAATGTCTTGAGCCAAACCACTGGGTCTTTGATGTTCCACCTTCACTTGTTGACAATTAGGGCACTTGAATACAAACTTGGCTATGTCTTTCTTTATACCATGCCACCAATACACTTCCCTCAAATCCCAATACATCTTAGTGGATCTCGGATGTATATAATATCGAGAATTATGGGCTTCACTTATGATAACCATTATAAGACCATCAATATCCAGAACACACTATCGATCTTGATACCGAAACACACCATCTCCCCCTTGGGAGAAAACCTCTGTCTTTTTTTCGGCAACCAACTTCTTCAACTCAACCAAAGATGGATCCAAATCTTGTTTTTACTTGACATCAACTACCACAAAAGACTCTGACCCATTTCAAACATGAATACCACCATCATTGGAGTCAACCAATCTAACACTCAATATAGCCAAACGATAAACATCAATTACCAACTCTTTCTTTCCTTCATCAACATGGGTCACACTATCCATTGATAGCCTACTAAGAGCATCTCCTATAACATTTGCCTTGCCGGGATTATATATAACACTCATGTCATAATCGTTAAGTAGCTCCAACCATCTCATTTGCCTTAAATTAAGATATCTTTGAGAGAACACATATTGCAAACTCTTATGATTAGTGAAAATATCAACATGAACCCCATATAAGTAATGTCTCTGAATCTTCAAACGAAAAACCATAACTGTCAAGTCAAGATCATGAGTTGGATAGTTCTGTTCATTCACCTTCAATTGCCTCGATGCATAAGCTACCACAACCCAACCCAATTCGAGAAGCATTACAATACACCACAAATCCATCTAAGCCATCCGGTGAAGTCAAAACAAGAGCCGATGTAAGCAGATCCTTCAAAGTCTAAAAAAACTCTTCTCACACTCATCTGACCAAATAAACTTGACCTTCTTTTGAGTCAACATAGTTAATAGAGATACAATGGATGAGAAACCTTCAACAAACCTTCGATAATCACCAACTAACCCAAGAAAACTCTGAATATCAGAAGGATTCAACGGTCTAGGCCAATTCTTTCATGGCCTCAGTCTTTTTTGGATCAAATTTTAATGCCATCATCGGATACCACATGGCTAAGAAAAGCCACTTCTACCAACCAAAACTCATATTTACTGAATTTGACAAACAATGCTTCTCCCTCAAAGTCTGAAGAACCAACCTCAAATGGTCCATATGCTCCCGCTTACTCCGAGAGTATATTAGAATATCATCGATGAAGACAACCTCAAAACTATCAAAGAATGACTTGAACACTCGACAATCTCAAAACTATCAAAGCATGACTTAAACACCCGATTCATAAGATCCATAAACAGGGATGGAGCATTAGTCAAATCGAAGGACATTACCACAAACTCAAAGTGCCCATATCTAGTCCAGAAAACCATCTTTGGAATATCACCCTCTAGAGCGGAGATCAATTTTTGAGAAACGAGTAGCTCCTTAAGTTGATCAAACAAGTCGTTGATTCTAGGCAATGAGTACTTGTTCTTGATGGTAGCTTCATTCAATTATCGATAGTCGATACACATCTGAAGTAACTCATCCTTCTTCCTTACAAATAACACGGGAGCACCCCCAAGGCGATATACTTGGCCTAATAAAGCCATTTTTCAAAAGATCTTTTAATTGGTCCTTTAAGTCCTTCAATTCAGCCGGTGTCATATGATAGAGACGAATACAAATAGGTTGAGTATTCGATAGGAGATCTATACAAAAATCCACTTCCCTTTCGGGAGGAATACCAAGAAAGTCTTCGGGGAAAACATCCAGAAACTCATTAACCACCAGAACCGACTCAAGAGTAGGTGACTCAGACTCCACATCTCTAATCCTCACAATATGAAAGATGCACCCCTTAGAAATCATTTTTCCCACCTTGAGATAAGAAATAAACTGACTTTTAACAACAGAGTCACTACCCTCCCATTCAAGAACAGGCTTATTTGGGAATTAAAACTTAACCTTTCGATTTCTAAAATTAATAGAGACATATGAAATATGCAACCAATCCATCCCAATAATAATATCAAAATCAAACATCTGAAGTTCTACAAGATCACAAGGAAGGACTTTATGCAAGAATGAAATAGGGCAACCCCGATAGACCCTTCGGGTAGCAACAAACTCACCCACGGGAGTATAAACTTAGTGGGGCTTCTTCAAATTCTAGGACTCAAACCAAACTTAACAGTCAAAAGAGGAGTCATAAAAGATAAATTTGTACCCAGATCAAGCAAAGCATAAACATCAAAATCAAAGACTTTCAACATACCAGTCACCACATCCGGAGTCTCCTATACTTCCTGTCGAGCATGCAAGACATAGAACCTGTTGTTTCTGAGGATACCATCCTGAGGAAATCTTATGTGGACTTGATTACCTTGAGCTACTTGACCATAGCCCTTCTTAGCAGCTTTAGGACAATCAACAACTTTGTGTCCCATCTCACCACACCCAAAGCCGGCCCTTACACTACTAAAAAAATTTGAACAAGCACGGAATGCGTCTCCATAAAAGCGACGGACTAAAGGAAGTAATCCGTCATTTTTTAAATTAATTTAATAAATAAAAGCGATGCACAATGTCTACATTTTCGTCGCTACATTTAATGAATAAATGATTTCGTCCGTCACATTTTTAAATTTTTTTTAAAAATTTTAAAATTGTGACAGACCGGATGATGTCGTCCGTTGCATTTTTTTTAAATAATAATTTTAATTGATTTAAAATTGCGACGGACTGCGTCGCCCAGTCCGTCGCAAATTGGTCAAAGTGATCAAATTATTTTAATGAATGGCAACAGACTGGTCGACGTTGTCCGTCACCCCCTTTTTAATATAAATATCCCCAACTCGTTTTTCAGTTCATTTTTCCCCCTGCATAAATTTTTTTTCCTCTTACTCCTCAAACCCTAGCGCCCCTGCCCCCGCCCCCACTGCCGCCGTCCGCCACCGTCGACAACCTCCTTCCACCCAATCACGGTCCGGTGTCCCCCCCCCCCTCTCCCATCAACCTAAGGTACTAATTTTGTTCTTATTCTTGCTCCATTTTAGTATTTTGGGTTATATTTTTATTGTTTAAATTTTTTGAATTTTGTAACTTATTAGCCAGTCGATTTCACTTATGTTGTTGATATTATGATATTACACAACTTAATTTTTATTGTTCATTGTGAATATGTGAATGAAACTATTTTTTTATTTTTATGACTATACTTTAAATTTTAGCTTTTGAAATTAAATTGTGAATTGGATATTTTTGTGTTAGAATACTATTGTTATGAAGTTACAATGGTATTAGCATAGTTAATTTGTATATGTTGTGTGAATTATTGTGTAAATATTTTAGGGTTTTAGTTTGAATTTGGGGTTTTTTGAATGAGATTGTAAATTAGGTATTTTTTAGTTGGAATTGAATTGTTGAAGTTAGAATTGTTGGGATTTTAGAACTTGAACTTCAAGTTGTGAATTTTGATTAGATATAATTTAAAAGT
>JBCEWC010012473.1:0-15826 GCA_038996855.1 Solanum aculeatissimum | reverse complement strand
GGGAGCATTTTGCTCCCTTCAGATATTGAATAACAGAGTAAAAAAGAAACGATACATAGAAGAATTCCTCTTCTTCTGTTTTTGTTCCGCCTCAAATTTATTCTAGTTAATTTCAGATTCAGTTTTATAACAAAAATAAATTTTTTTTGGTCTTTTTATAATTTATTATTTTAATTTTTTTTTCTTATTGTCAAATATCATTTTTTAATTTGTCATTTTGTCATGTTAGTACAAGTAAATTACATACTTTATATTTTTTATCAAATTAATATTTTATGCTTAATAGATATACATTTTAAATAATTTAAGTGTTGAATAGAAACAAGTCTTAATTGAAATAACTAAATAAAAAATACAGACAAATTTAGCTGTTTAAGTCTAATTATATTATGCGTAGATGCAACTATAATGAAGTTGGTACAGTGGTATAGCATAGACGGCTATTCTACTGAGGCTATGCAAATCTGCATAGAAGTTGAGGGACTATTTTAAAATTATGTTTGTCTTTATGCTAAAGCCTATATCATATTGTCTCATCGAGGTTGTGTATAAATTGATTCAATTTTATTTTAAAATTTATTAATTTTTACTTATTGATTATTAATTTATAGTTATAGAACTAGTAGAATATTAATTTATTATTTATTAATTGCTATTAATTTGATTATTAAAATTTAACATATGAAAAAAATTATTGAAGATCACTTAGCAATAAAGTAATAAATCAAATAAACAATGCACATGCATGAATTGACAAATTATATTTGGCTAAAAATTAAATGTTATCATATTATTCAATAACAAAGAGTTTGAGATAGTTAGAAATAAAATATAAACTAAATCTAAGTTAGGAACTTTATATACTAAATAAAATAAATATAATTTTATAATTAACTATTGAGTTATCAATTAACTCGTTAAAGATAATTTAAAATTATTAAGAATCAATAATTTGATAATATAAAAAATCAATATTCTTAATGAATCAACAAAATCAATAAATTATTACCGATATATCAATAACTTATTTTTAATTTCAAATTCTGAATTTCGATTTTAATTTGATGTTGAACCGGAGAAGAAAAGGATTATGTTGTCTTCATACTGATATATCAAAACCTGTCAATTTTCAAGGTGATTTTTGTATTATCCTAAACCTCAGGGAGCTCTAGTGCTATTAAGCCCTATTTTCAAAATGCGAACCAATTAGAATCGTCAGATTAATCAACGTTGACAAGATGGAGATGGAGGCTCCTCCTTCTACCGCCGCCGCTACCCACAACCGCCGGCATCAATTGAAGCAACAAATTTCCGACGAAAAAAAGCACCGTTCGATCTTCGAACTACCAGCGAACTTCTTTGATTCCTGCCGCCTCCTTCAATCTCCATCAGCGTCGCCACTGTCCGTAGTCGAACCACTCGAAAGTCTCTCAGTCAAAACCCTAGACGATATAGGCATTGATGACGAATCCAAAAATGAAGTGGAGAACACGGAGAGTTCGAGTAGTAGTAGCGCGAAACAAAGGTGGTCTTGCAATACTTGTAAGGCCGAGTTTGAGTCTCTCCATGACCAGCGTTCTCACTTCAAATCCGATATTCATCGACTAAATGTACTATTTTTCTTCCCTCTCTCCTTTTTTTATTTTTACGATTATGTTCTTTGATAAATTGACCTGCACAGAGCATAGTGGATATAGAGAATTCAGTTAGCAGATTCCAACTGATTTGGGATTGAGGCATAAGTGAGATTTGTTAACAAATGTAGGATTTCTTAGTAATTCAGTTGGATGAGCTATGTAAATTTTCACTTGTTGGTGACCGTTCAATTCCATGTTCTCATCTCTTTCCCTTATGTATAAGAAAAGAAATTGAAAAAAATAATATTATGAAGACACCAAGTTGTAATCTATACACCTGATCATTATAGGACCAATATAATAAGCCACAATCTTGTTCAATAGGTGGATGGAAAAAAAATTGACAGTAAATGAGGTGATTTTTATCTTCATAACTGAACTCAAAGTAAAGATCTTTTTTTTCCCGGTTGGGTTAAGCACAACTTATTGCGAGTGGTCAATACTCTTTCTTTTCCTTGTATCTTCAAATTTTATTTGTTTTATTCTTTTCTGATAACCAAATTAAGTTGCTCATTTATTTTATGCTTTTCTGATAACCAAAGACATTAGCAAGTGATATATAAAGAAAGAACTTTACCGATGTAATCCCAAGACAGAAAACAAAATCAGTTTTTGGTATATTCGTTGAATACTTCGGTTAAATGAGTATTCATATGGGTGAGGTTAGCTCTTTGGAACTATCAACTTTTAGATAATATCACCATATCTGTCGCCTTTAAAAATAAGCTAATATAGGCTAATGACGTATCACTAGTAGAATTTAGGAGTTGGGGTTATGGGGATTGGTCTCAATGTGTTTAGCAAAAGAATATTTTGTCTTAATCATACTTCATCTAATATAATATTTTGAAAGTTGATGGACATTGCTATCTGAAATCATCTCTAGTAAGCATCTTTAGATTCTTCTTTATGACCTTTGCTTATAAAGGTTCAGAAAATGAATACATTCATTCCATTTGACCTGAGTGCGAAATGGAAACAGCTAGCTCTGCTAGAACTATACAAGCAAAGGTTATTCATCGTTGCTTTAGAAGCACTTCAAATTAGCTTGTGTTTCTGAAATTATCACTTGGTTACTCTGCCCTCTATAGTTTTCAATCTGCAGCTCCTCCCTCTCCACCCTGGCCCCCCAAATGAAAATATCTTTTCCAGTTTTCTGTTAATATTTTTGTTCTTGAAGGTGCTGATCGCATTATACAGGGTGTTCATATAGTAGTTATAGTAATTTCTTGTCAGTACTGATATCAGATAAAGCTAAGCATTTCTGGGAGAGACACTATAAAAGAAGAAGACTTTGATGAGATGACCTCTGAATCCCTATGTAAGGATTATGATTTATCAAGTATTTCTGGATCAGATGATGAAGATGATAAAGAATCTGGTCAGTCCAATGATCTGCAGCGAAGATTAGTTGGAGATATCAAGAACAAGATTTTTCTAAAATTGCATAATGGGGAGATCGTTTCACTATGGAAGGGTTTACTCCTGAACGAGTCAGAGAGCATTTTGTTTGAGAACAAGAAGACGCTTGCTGCAGATGATATCAGGAATAGGATTTATTTGACAGAAAATGAAGTGATTAAGAAGTTGAAATACCTTATCCATGAACCACGGGATAATACCCGTTTGAGCATTGTGTTGCTTGCACGAGGTGGGCATTTTGCAGGCTGTGTTTTTGACGGTACCACAGCTGTGGCACATAAGACATTCCACAGGTTAGAGTCTTTGCTGTAAGAAAAAGTGCAGTGCTTCTTTTATGCCATATTCTTCGTACCAAAACAACTAGCTCAAAGAAAATATTTTTACTAGGCGTTGCAATGAACTTTATTTCTACTGCACTAATCAAGTTTTTACTTTTATCTTGTGAAAATATGTTGATAACTTACTACAAAAGTAGATTACAGAAAGTTTAAATCCTTTCCAAGTATAGTTTCTATTTAAACGTTTGATCCCTTCTTATCAGTGCATGAAGTTAGAGTTGAGAAATATTCATGCTCTGTGCAGAAATAAGGGTCTCTGCAGTTATCAACACCTAATTATTTTGACTGTTTTATAAACAATGTGTATCCTCCAGATGTGAAGGGTAAATAAATGATCAAAATATTGCCTGCAATAAAAAATATCTTAGAACAAAAAAATTTTAATAGATAAAACATGTCAATTTGTGTAACCACTTGCCAAATATGAGCTTCAACAAATTGCTCAAATTGACAGGTAGAAAGCCAAATTACAAACCATAACCTTTAGCGTCAATCGCCAATGAGAATGAATGTCACTGAATGGGATATGAGGGTTACATTGGCCAATCCTTGCCCGATTCCTTTGATCAGAAGTATCAGAGTGGATGGAGCCTTCCGTATTTTTCTTTGAAGGTCATGGGTCGTGTCTATTTCCACTTTCCCGCATGTACCTAGTGTCTAAGTTGCTCGGACTCGGGTGCGGGTGTCCGATACGGGTATGGATCTAGAGGTCGGATCTTTCATGATCTAATTTTTAAGATTCGGGGATATGGATCCATATATGGATACGGGTGCGGGGATTCGCCTAAAAATAATCAAAATATCTAAAAATATAGTGATAAAACCTAAATTATGAGATATTATGTGGAGAACTTGAAGAGAATCCTAGAAGGAGATTAAAGGAAAAGGTGTGACATGTAGATTTCCATATAAAATGCATTCCATTTTCTTCAATTTAACCTTAACTTTTGTATTGATTACAAAAATCATTAAAACCATCCAATCTTTCCCCATCAATTTTGGTCAAAGTACCCGAAATCGGTTGACCAAATTGGACACGGATCCAACACCCACACCCATGTCGTGTCGACACAGGTGCGGCATCAAAAGTGAAGAGTCTGAGCAACTTAGCCTAGTGTCATTTATTTATAAATCTTTAGCACATCTTTGTTGAACTTTTAAGTTCTATTTTCAAAAGATTCCTACAAAATTCTATTGCCAGGAACAAACTAAGTTGTTCCCTCATTTGTCTCTCTATATAGTTGTTCACTTTGTAGCATGTAGCAAGACCTCTCTACAGGGAGGGTTCCTATTTTAAAGGTCCTCTCTGCTTTCCTTTAGACATCCGAATGTAAGATTTGGCGATCCCTGGAAATAGTGTCCTTTCTCTTGGCTTGCATTCTGAAACTTGTCTTATTACGTAGTTCACTGCTTTTGTCATCATTTCCTAGTTCCTAATTTGGCTTCAAGAGTTAGATTATTTTCTTTTTTCCCTTTTCCATGTTTCCTTGACAGTGGCCACCTAAGTTACTCGGACTCGGGTGCGGGTGTCCGATACGGGTATGGATCTAGAGGTCGGATCTTTCATGATCTAATTTTTAAGATTCGGGGATATGGATCCATATATGGATACGGGTGCGGGGATTCGCCTAAAAATAATCAAAATATCTAAAAATATAGTGATAAAACCTAAATTATGAGATATTATGTGGAGAACTTGAAGAGAATCCTACAAGGAGACTAAAGGAACAGGTGTGACATGTAGATTTCCATATAAAATGCATTCCATTTTCTTCAATTTCACCTTAGCTTTTGTATTGATTACAAAAATCATTAAAACCATCCAAACTTTCCTCATCAATTTTGGTCAAAGTACCCGAAATCGGTTGACCAAATCGGACACGGATCCAACACCCACACCCATGTCGTGTTGACACGGGTGCGGCATCAAAAGTGAAGAGTTTGAGCAACTTAGGTGGCCACTGTCAGATACTGCTTAGATTCTCGGCAAAAGTACATGCTCGGTATTGTTCTTTATCTGGAACCTACCATGCTTCTTTAATGGTAAAGATGTAACTACCATTCCAGCATCTCTGTTGAGAGACACAGGGGCGTAGTCGCACTTTCAGCAATGGGTTCGGCATAACCCAGTAGCTTTGACTCAAATCCTGTATTTGTAGTAAGAATTTACCTAATATGTATGAACAATTTGTCTAGAACCCTGTAAACAAAAAAACATTGTTATCCAGAACCTATAAACTAAAAATCCTAGCTCCGCCTCTGCTGAAAGAATGTGGCTAATTTATATTTCTTGATTTTCTTTTAGATATGTTATACGGGCTAAGGCTGGTAAGAAACAATCATCAAAAGATGCAAGTGGCAAGATGGCGCACTCTGCTGGAGCATCAATTCGTCGACATAATGAACTTTCCCTTAAAAAGGTAAAGGAAATGAAATTTATATAAGAGAGATTATGTTGCATCAGTATTCTATCCCGTGTGACTTGTCAAATTATGTTTATTTCTTAGATTTAACAAGAGTATCTCATTCAAGCTGGTGCACCAACATATTTTCTTGCCTTGTTTGCATATGCTCATCATGAAAAAAATACCTTATTATCCTCCCTTTTTTTCCTGCTGGTGACGATGGAGTGCTTTTTGATAAACACTTGTTAGACACTAATATATATCAGTCCAATCGGGATTTAGACACTTCAATATGTCAGTCCAATCTGCCCTTAAAGTTGGTGTCAGATCCGCACAGTTTCTGCTTTCTATGTAGTTGTTTCTTTTTTTAACTTTTTACTTTAGATTCATTTCATTTCTGATGGATTTTGTTGGGAGTGCCTTCTTATTTTATTAACTGATAGTCTGATACTTAAATTCCCATTTCTGGCACGTTGTCTCATAAATGGATTCCTTATAAGTGAGGACTTTTGTGAGACTGGATAACTTATGCCTTATTGATCTTACTATTTGAAGTGGCTGTCTCTGATTTTACAAGGAAAAGTAAGGGAGGGGATTGTTCGGCTGTCATATTGCAAGAGAGCAAAGGCACTGTGGAGCATATTTCTAATTTTTGCATTTTGTTAACCAGGAAATCCAAGATTTGTTCACAGCATGGAAGTCTTACTTTGCTGTTTCGTCCTGTATCTTCATACATGCTCCCTCTAGCAACAAGCAACTGTTTTTTGATGGAGATCGACCATATTTTGTTTGTCAGCTTAATGTTATTAGAAATATCCCTTTGACTGTTCGAAGACCTACCTACAAGGAAGCTCGACGAATATATGGCTTATTGACTCAAGTATCCTTTGAAGTAAATGAGGAAATTGCACCTGATTGTGAAGAGATGTCACTATTAAGTGCTAGTGGTTTGAGCAGCAAGTGTAATGAGTCCGTGGAGGTTTTGAAGGAAAATTTGGAGACTAAGGAAATCACAAAAGCATCTTCTAGTGTTATGCAATCTCCCAATGCGATCATATCAAGTGAGAGTGATAGTGATGATGACACTGTTTGTACGTCCACTCCTTTACATGAAGCAGCAAAGTGCGGGGATTCTGAAAAGCTTTTTGAACTTCTAGAACAAGGAATGGATCCTTGCCTCAAAGACGAGAGAGGGAGAACTCCATATATGGTTGCCACTGAAAAAGAAGTGAGAAACACATTTAGGCGCTTCATGGCATCAAACCTTGACAAGTGGGATTGGAATGCTGCTAAGGTACCTAGCGCATTGACTAAAGAAATGGAGGAAATACAAGCTGCAAAACAGGTAACTAGTTGATTATTTTTGGGGGTGTCATATTGACGGTATAATTTTCTCCCGAGGTTCCTATATTTTGGATGTGGAATATAATTTTTTGGAAAGGATCCACATTTTGGACATGGGATTATATAAAAAATTGATCTAGACGTGGTTGTTATTAACTTTGTTGTTTATGCAGACACTCCACCTATAATGTTTTCCAATCTCTTAGTTAGGTGTGGGTGATACAATCTCTAAGCTAGGGATGGGGGATTTGAATTAGAAATTTCGGTCAATTATTATCTCTTTAAATACGAGAAGATTTTAAGAGAGTTCCTCACTTACGAAGTGTAAAACAGTGTCAGAAGGCATGTACTGTCAAGCGGATTAATGCATGTTGTTTGAATGCTCTATAATATTGGTCACCTGCTGTTCTTTGTATATGTTAAGTAGTAAAAGTTGTTAAGAGTTTCTTCATATCTGGCATATCACAAATGCAGATGAATTTGAGTTTACGTGATATTTCGAATATTTTCCCATTCATTGTCATTGTTAGTGTATATATTCTTCTTGTAATATGCTTGTGCTTTACTTTTTTTTTTATTTTTGGGAAACTGGTAACCTTCATGTACTTTACAAATATATGAACAGTGTCATGTGAAAGTTACATTAATTTCTTCCTAGGAGAATATATTTTGTCCATGGTCCAGGACAAATTGATGGAAGTATTCTGTCTAATTCTGTCTGCTAGCTATCACATCATAAGGTACTGGACAAGATATACGAATTGAGTTAATTTACTTTAGGCATGTGTTATTTTTCATTTTTAGCTGTTAAATATGTTTTTTAACTAATCCAACCAGTGAAAGTGTGTTTTATGCTGCATTTTGTAGCTATCTGATATGTACAGTTGTATTTCTCTCCCCAGGCAGAGAAAGATGCCAAGAAGAAAGCTAGGGCAAAAGAGTTGAAAAAAATGCGGAAAGCAAGGCAGAAAAAGGCTCAGGTTCATATTAATTTATTTTCTGATCAGTTTATGATTCTGATTTTTTTTTGTCCTGCATCCTTTCTTAGGTCTTGCAAAATAATTGTGGTTCATCTTCTATCTTGAGCTTGAGCCGAGATTACATGGCATGAATTAAGGAGCAAAAATTCTAGAGTTCCTTTTTTTTGTGGTTTTCGGAAACTTCACCTTCACTAGATCATCGAGTATGCATTTTTCCTTCTCCCTCTGATGAGAAGAAGAGGAGTATTGCTAAGCAGCTTAGAAGTCATTTGCTAAATACCCACAACATGGGCTAATTTGTTCATCCTCCTGTTACCTCTCTCTCGCGATCGACATTGTGACACCATTTTTGCAGGCTGAGGCTGCTCAAGTCCAGACTGCTCCATCTAAATCTGAGATTGGAACGGTTGCTGCTTCAGCTCTTAAAGAAAAGTCACAATCTCGTCTTTCAGCAAAAATATCAAAAGAGGTCACAGAACATATTACTGCTTTATTTTTTTTGTGCACTTATACCTATCACTGCTCGAATTGGAATTTCTTTAGAAGTGCTGCTAAATGTTCATACTGATTATTGTGGTGTGGACGAAGCTTCTTATGGTGTCTGATATGTTTTCTCTTTGCCAATCAGGAGGAATTGAAAAGGGCTCATGATGCTGAAAGGGAGAAAAGAGCAGCTGCAGCTGAGAGAAGATTAGCTGCAGCAGCCGCCCTCAAAGCTCAAGGCACCGACTCAGTTTCTGCTCCGAGTGGCTCGGGAACTGACAATCTATGTTGTTGCTGTAACGGGTCATTGGCTGGCAAGGTTCCCTTTCACAGATATAATTACAAGTATTGCAGCAGTGCATGCATGCACCTGCATAAAGAGATCCTTGAGGACGGATAAGGGAAATTTCTGTGTGGATATCGACGATTTTGCGCCTATTTATATAATTTAAGGGAGGAACTGAGCTCTATAGCGGAGGTACCTCTCAATCTTCCCCGACCACTTCAATAACAATTTATTTATTTTTTTGGCAATTTCACCATGATTTTTTTTGGGGGGTTCCGTGTATCAGAATGATCCTTTATACCTTTTAGCCTTATAATAATGGCAATTCGCTGTGTTTATCGAATACACTAGATCCCGATGGAATGATAAGAAGGCTTAAGCAAAAATACAAGGAAGTAAAGTCTGCGTGGACTTCCCTAAAAGTATAGGTAAAATTAGTGTGTTTAGATGAGACAGCAATTTTATTAATAGCCCTGCCCTCTCTCCAATTGTAAATGGACTTGTCTGGGGATTGATCACTGGAGTAGTTTCCCGAATCACCAATTGCTACAAGCTGAATGAACGCTGATGGTGCATTCATCCATAAAAATCATTCAAGTGGAATTGGTGGAGTCATCAGAGATTCTCAAGATAATTGGGCTATTGGTTATAGGAGAAAAACCTACGCCTTCAGCCATGTAATGGCAGAACTGCAGGTTTTGGAACTAGTACTACAACTTGCTCTGGAAACCGACGCTACTGAGGTAATCGAACTCCTTTACCACTCTCATCCTAACTATCTATCTATTGTGGAATCTTGCAGGTTACTATTGAATAAGTTGGGGAATTCAGTGGTTCGCCATAACTTGTGCCAGAGCAAGAAGCTACAAGACAATGATCAATTTGTGGGGGTGATATTGTCAATATATTGATGATTTTTTATCCCCATAAATTAAATTACCACGATTTTTGAAATATCACAATATAAACATCAGGAGCATATTTGCAATGTTTTGAATGGATCGCTACGATGGATTTTAAATTTGTAAAATATTTAATATTAATTTGTGACGATATATTTAGAACCTTCATAAGTTCAAACTCATATCAAATTAAAACACTTTAAACTCGTGCATAATAACATTAATGCTACAATTTCAAATCCTTAAAAATCTAAGAAAAGGTTACACATCAACATAAAAAGAAGTACGAAGCATTTGATTGGGAATTTGAGTTATTCTTATCAGGATGTTTGTCTAAATTATATATGATATTTTTAATTATTTATCAAATATTATAAATAAGTATGAAATTTTTTTTTTTTGTCAGAATGGTATCTTTCATAAAACATTTTTCTATGTCCTCATTTAGCTACTTTTTAACGGAGTCTTTCAAATTATTTTTCGCTGTGCTCTTTCTTTTTTAAATGTTTACATCTTGCTACAAGGGGAGCGATTTTGTTTTAAAAAAAAAAAAAATCACTCCTCCATGAGTGGAGTTGCATATTTTTCTTTCTTTCTTTTTAAGAAAATGCCTCTGTGCAATTTGCACATGTTTTTTCTAAAAACAAAAAAAAATCGCTTCTCTCAAATTGTCAAGTGAACAATGCAACAATTATCAAGAGGTATCCATTGAAATCCTAAATAATTAAACAGTGTCTCGTCTCAACTCTATTTTTCCCTGCTAGGGATGACAATGGAATGGGGCGGAGGCAGCGTGGAGCAGGTTTGAACCATGTACGCCTGTACGGGGTGGGAGTTGACCTATGCGGCTGCGAGGCGAAGCGGGGCAAATTAGAATTATTTTTTAGAATTTTTATGCTGGGCGGAACGATTATGGGTTATAGAATTCCTAAGTTTAAATTACGTTGTCTCTTTTGAACTAAATGCAAGTTTTCGTGTTTCTTTGCGTTAAATTCTTCAAGTTATAGTAACATGTTTTATTTTTCTTATAAATTATTTTGCTCATTTACTGTATGCTATTCCATATGAAGTTTACTGTAAGCTTTTCTAAGATTTAATAAGTTATTAGAATATTTTTTTGAAAAATTTCGTTTGGATTATTTAGAAACAAATTCATTTGGATCAACAGAAAAAAAAGTACTAAAAACACCCTCAAACTTGACACGAATTATTAATTTCGTCCTTAAACTATTGATAGACTTAAAAACACCTCTCAACTTGGCGAACTATGCTTAAATACAATCTCGAACTTGACACGAATTATTAATTTTGTGCCTAAACAATTAATAGGCTTAAAAACACCCCTTAACTTGGCTAACTAAGCTTAAATACACCCTCAAACTTGGCACAAATTATAAAATGAGAGAAGTACTAAAAACAACCTCGAACTTGACACGAATTATTAGTTTCGTCCCTAAACTATTGATAAGCTTAAAACCACCCCTCAACTTAGCGAACTAAACTTAAATACACTCCTCCCGTTTCATATACAAAAATGTGTCATACACACGCTACACATGACTTAGAAATACCTCAACTTGATGAACTAAGCTTAAATACACCATGCTTAAAAAACAGCTCCAGGTGATTTACCAACACAAAACACTTTGCCTCCTTCCCTATGCTTGAACTTAATTACTCCAGTTGATTTATTATGGCTTTTAAAAACAGCTCATCTTACTATTTATTAAGTCAAATTGTCTTTTTATGTTATTGTATTAACACTTGGCATAAAAAATTATTTGTACAGCATCTCAGCATGAAGTGCATTTCAATTTTCAAGTCTTATTTTTCATAGATTTCTTCCCCCACTAAGCTTGGATCTGATAATTGAAAAGCCAACATTGAGCTTTGAACGGAGGAGCAAGCAAATCGCTCGCGGAGTGATTTCTTTTTCTTTTAAAAAAAGATACATATGTAAATCGTTCACAAAGGAGTGAAATTTGAAAAATAAAATATATATATACATAAATATATTAGACTTACGACACGTGTGTCGCACGTGATATTTTAGATATATTGGTATACAATCAATATTTATCAAAAGTCTACCTTAAAAGATATACGCGATAATATTTCCAAATTTGCATGTTGATTTTTTAGTCTTGACAAGTCTTTTTTCATGTTGATTGTTGAGTCTTGACATATCCTATCTTTTTGGTGTTAGCACTCGACCAATTTATTAGTTTGAAGTAATTTGTATCGCAATTAAGTATTTTTTGCACTATCTAAGATACTGAAGCACGAAAAAGTAGTGTTAAAGTCATTTTAGTTGAACCTTGGAAAATATTGTACCAAAGTGTAAATGTTAAGAGTGTGGCAGTTGTAACTAAAACCATTTAAATTCTACTGTAATACTTGCGAGGACGTAATATTTGTACATAAATTAATAGAGTGTGGTAGATGAAAGTAAAATCTAAATTTCAAGTGCCTCTCTCCATGCGTCTCAAGGCACTTCTTCAGTTGATCTACATTCAGCTTTGCGAATCAAGCATACATCCTGCAAAGAAAGGTGAATTTCTATAAATTAGTCATGCTTTTCACCTCATCTAGTACAATTCACATCATTAGTCAATTGTCTGTATTGCTCTAAGCATATAACAGAAGTGGATCATCACATGAGTTAGAGGTTATGCAACATGAAACTCTGCAATGATATCAACAATAAAAAAAGTGCAGCCATTACTCTTTACCTCATACATATGAACAAAGCGAAGAATATTTCATAGATTTTAGGGGGGAAAATTAAAAATGACATTGAAATATAATAGAAACTGAAATAGGAAATTCAGAAGTGTGAATTGAGTAAAATTAAGTTCGATAAACTGATGGTGAATACTATTCTTACGCCACCATATTAAGATAACATGACAATAGGTAATCTTTTATACCATCGTGTTAAGTTGACCTACGACATAGGTAACTCTTGTAGCAAACTTGCTTTGCTATGCTAACTTAGATTATATTACACTGATGCCTTGCCATCAGGTTAAGTTGACCTAAGACAATCGGCAACTCTTGCAGCAAAACTTGTTTTGCTATGGTTACTTAGAAAATAATGAAATGTTATATTCCACTGATGGCATAAAATTTTGCAACCAAAATAGTCTAAGAAGCTCTAGGATTAGTAAAAATCTCTTGAAGTTTTGCCAAGTGCCTCTTCCCCTTGAGATGTGCAATTATGTTAATATCGACAACGACTCTCAAGTTACAGAAAGTACACCATAACTTAGCCTCAACCCTGTGTTTTTACCCGCGAAGATGGGATGGAAGTGTCACTCAGATGAGACAGTTACTTCACATATTTCACATGACCATCTTGTCTGGAATACTGGTAGAGCAGAAGAAGTATCTAGGAGTTTTGCAACTGTTGGAATGACTGATTTACTAATTACCTATGTAGTTGTAGTTCTGTTTTCAGTCTGAAGCAGATTTTCATCTGTACTCACAAGCTGAAATACCAATGAAACATGTTAATCGGCAGGTTTGCTGACAACTCTTTGTTGATTTATGACAATACACATATATAAACATGATTTGATTACGTTTCAAAATAGGGGATTCGACTGTATATGAAACAATAATATGCGTGTGAAAACACAACATACAAGAAAGTAGACATAATATATAACCTGGTTTGATTCAGTTGCAGTGCATTCCATCACTTGGACACATGGACTCCAATTAACTAATGGACGATAGTTACCAGTCCCACCACCAAAATTAAAATCGATCGACAGTAGAGATTTTAATTGGACACTAAATCTCTTTTCCCACAAGAGTAGCAGAAGGCGAATACATACTTAATACAAGAACTCAACATATAACTGAGTTTAATTATAACATTTTGTGTAAGCAAAATATCAGCAAGAGCCTATCAAATGTCTGCATTCTCATCAAATAATATCTACTCAATCAACGGGTTGATCTGCATCTTCATTTGTTTCATTGATCGGCCTCCGTCTTGATCATGATCTTGTTCATTATCGTCTCCATCCATATCAACATTTTGCTCATTAGCATCCACTTCTTGTTCATTAGGAATCTGGGCATGTGTTCCTCTATCTTGATCAGAAATGCTCATTAGCGCCTAAATCCTATTCATTAGGAGTCTGTTCATTAGCATCTCCATCTTGATCAACATTGTGCCATTAGCTTCTCCGCTTCCACATTTGAAACATGTCTACATTCACGATCTAATTATAATTAGTGGCTACATTTGGAGGAGTGAATTCTGAATTAATTGTTGCATCACTTGGTGATAGGAATTAGATGGAGGAGTGCCAGGATACAACAAATGAGAGGCGAAAGACGCAACTCTTGGAGAGATTTAGCGGCAGAAGGTGTTTGTAGTGTGTGGGACTTTTAGTTAGGTTTTCTTTTAAGTTAGAAGTATTTAGGTAATTTAACTTTTAATTTTGGAAGTTAATGCTTTTAAGGTAGTATATAGATAGATATAGATGAAAATCGCTCACAAAAGAGAAAAAATTTAAAAAAAGAGAGATACATATGCAAATCGCTCACAAAGGAGGGAAATTTAAAAAAAAATACATATGCAAATCGCGAACAGAGAAGCGAAATTTAAAAAAAATCATATTCAAAAGAAAAAAACGCTCCCCTTAAAGCGAGATGTGAATTTTTTAAAAAAAGGAGCAAATTGTAAATATTGCAATGAGAGACATTTTGAAAGACACCATTAAATGCAGTTAAATAAGGACATATTTCACTCAATGCGGAGCCATATGTCCAAAGGATTCTGTCCAATACAACTTTGTCCAGTAGTAATGCTTAATAGTATTACTGATTCCTGTCATTTGTCCATCTAAATTTTTTTTGGCTGAAATTTAATTTAATTTTATATAATTAAAAATATTAAAATTATTTACACATACAATAAAAATAGTTTAAAGTTAACTGCATCTGATTTTTTTTATAATGTGTTTTGTCATTTTTAAGTGGTAAT
This sequence comes from Solanum aculeatissimum, assembly GCA_038996855.1. Classification (NCBI taxonomy): domain Eukaryota; kingdom Viridiplantae; phylum Streptophyta; class Magnoliopsida; order Solanales; family Solanaceae; genus Solanum; species Solanum aculeatissimum. The sequence goes on along the minus strand of JBCEWC010012473.1, from coordinate 1,027 downwards.
AATTAAATAATTTTAAATTTTTACACCAAAATTAATTATAATATATATTTTATATAATAGCCAAAATTATCTCTTTTATAATTTATTTTGGAATAAAAATTTAAAATTATTTAATTATTACCACTTAAAAATGACAAAACACATTATAAAAAATTGAATACAGTTAACTTTAAATTATTTTTATTGTATGTGTTCATAATAATTTTAATATTTCTAATTATGTAAAATTAAATTCCAGCCATCAAAAATTTAGATGAACAAATGACAGCGCCATTGAACATTACTGGACAAAGTTATACTGGACAGGATTCTTTCGCACTTATGTCGGGTTATTCTCACATATTGGCAAGTGAATAATTGGATCTCACTTCAGAAAATGACCCAAAATCCTTCCTCTCTCTTCATTTGAACTTTTTAGGGGGGAGGGGGTGGGGTGTAAAGGGTAGGGGTTATTTGAACATTTTATTTTTGTTTGGTTTCAATTTTTCATCTTTTCTTTGTGAAATTCTTTCAAATTTTGCACTTTTCCATTTAAATATTTTATTCACGAAGGTATTTAATTAACTAGTATTTCTCACTTGATTCATTCTAGTTATAACATTTTGATATTATCTTTCTATCTCATACTAATTATTTATATTACTAAAAATAATTATTTAAAATTATTTATTAATTTATAAAATTAAGATATAATTTATCAAAATTTTTATTTCATTATAATAAATTAGTTCTTTTGAAAATGTAAGAAAAATTTATAAAGTTACAAAAAAAAATTAATGAGTAAATTTTAAAAATATATTATTTTATATATGATTTAAAAAAATAAAAAAAAATAGACAACTAATATGAAAAATAAAAGGGGTATAGAATTAATTTATTCTCTTTACTCTTCTATCAATAATTCATAATTTCTACAACACTCGAATTCATTAAATATTCTCTAAAAAGAAAATACAATGAAAAAAGCATTAGCAATCTTGACAAATAATAAAACAAGTTTTGGTACAATTTTTATGAGATCCAAAAA
>JBCEWC010012472.1:0-15827 GCA_038996855.1 Solanum aculeatissimum | reverse complement strand
TTGGGTTTCGGGTTTGGCTTACCTACCGGGAGGTTATGGTAGGGGCAGTCATGACTTGAGAAATTGGGTCGTGACATTCCATACCCGAACCAACCACCCTCCTAGCCTAAATTAGTTTTTACAAAATTGATAGAACCTTTAGAATCCCATTCTAAGGCTATTTTCTAGGGTATTGTAGGAAATCTCATTTTTACAAGTATAACTCCTCGTTAACTTGCAAATTCAGATATCACACAACCAAATCAATCCACAACCATTCCAACACCCCCAATAAGTCATAAAATTTCCAAGGACGCTTTACAGAAGCTCAAATCAATAGAGTAGTCACAGAATTATAGAAACGGCCTAGAGGGTCATTACAACATCCCCCACTAATAAGACTTTCATCCGACCATACCTGCAAGCTCTAGTCTGCATCATGATTATATTTGTCATATGTATGTTCCGTATCCCTCAACAATTCTAGTATCACCTTAACTATCAAGAAATCCAACCACCTGTCTGTATGTAACAAAAAGTCAGTGCGACAATTCAATATGGAATTCTCAATAATCCACTATTTGCCCCATCTACTCAATCAACTGACTTGTTAGTCACATGAATCAATCGGCTACGCATACCTTCCCTTACTATACCACCAAATGTTCAAGTAATCATGAATGCTCATAATTGTACTCGTGGTCTACAGATATGACTTTTACATTGCTCCTGACTTACTTATACAAGCGATTCCCACAGTCAACCACAAATGGCCCACATTCTAACCAAATAACGAAGTACCATAGATAGTATGATCACACTCACACATAGGGCCTAAACCTCTTTCCCTTGCTATCCAATCCGCCAGGTCCCGCAACCAAAACATTCACTAATGTAGAGAATAGTCAAGATACTATCCTGACATTATAGATTACCAATTACACTACTATAAATAGTTTTATCATGATAGTAGTTACTCAGAATTAGACTCGATGTTCACCATGCCACTCATCAGTATTTCCAATAACCATCAAACTCTCATTAGTGCAGCAAATACCCAATATACCGCTCATTAATAGGCTCCCTATACCTTCCTTAGTACCTAGACACCCATATATCACATAAGTCATCAAGACCATACCACACAACTAGTAATTAGCTCAACAACCACAATTAGCCACTAAAAATGGCCACAACAGATTTTGGTACAATCTCTTAAATGTCCTCCATCAAAACCTTCCTTAATAATATCAAATAATTGCCTCACTCAATGAAATCATACTGGAGTCAATGTAACTCATCTGGAATACACTAATGCAACATCGATACACAGAAAATAGGATGTATAATAGAATAAGCTAGAGGTAGGGCTAACTTATATGCAACTGATCTAACACGTCTTAAAATCTCAAAGGGCTAATGTATCGGGTGCTAAGCTCACCCTTACCTTCCAATCTACACGATTCTCTCAGAGGTGATACCCTAAAACTCACGTTGTTTCCTATCTCATACTATACAAATTGGCATTCATAGTCAACATAACCTGAGTGTTGACTCAAAGTTATCCTCATCCTATCTCGAATACCCTGGACCCTAGTTAAGAAGTCCTATTATAAGTCTATACCGTATGATCCTGGATCTGTAGGCTCAAACCAGAAAACTAGAGTACGGCATCGGTAACCACATAATAGAAACAAATCAATATTCCCCAGGACATCTGACAATAGTGCTTGACCTATATATCATAATCCTGAGGAATCACCATACCAAATGCCCTACTAATAAAAGGGACCTTCCACTACCTCGATACCTACCCCAAGATAAAAAAACCTCAGAACCCATACTCGAGTAAGTGATGAGCTAAGAAATGTGTCTAACACTGTGAAACCATAATCCAAGTACCAGACAATCTAATAAAATGATCAACATTCCTACCGGCAAGCATAGGCAGGATTTAAGATAACATAATCCCAGTCGACTAAAAATTATAAAAAGTCCCCAGGGCAGAGTTGTCGATAGCTCATCTAATAGCACAAAAGTATCCCAACCAATAATGGATAACTCTATTACCTTCTGGGGATGATATTCATCTCACAATCCAGTCACTAATGAATTGGGAGAATTGCATATCACCAAAATCATCACAGCAGAATCATAACTATAGAGGAACAAGTTGTGGCCAGTGGTGTAACTAATAGCTGACCTCTCAAACACGGTGTACACAAGTATCAGGTAATCCACTCTAGTAGTCAATTATCAAAATGATCATATGTATAAATAATAGGGTTTTGTCTTACATTTAGCCTCCAACAAGGTATAATCATAACATAGGTGACTATTACTCAGAATCCCAAAAGGTATAGCATACTTATTAACATTAGGAGACTCAACAGGTCAAATAAATAGTTAAATAATTGAATGCAGATATATTAAGAGCACCATTTCTTTGTATTACCTCAAATACAACATACCTTACCTTTAAAAGTCTCTATCAAGAGTGCTTACAACACACATAGTATTTAATCCGTAGCCCACGTACATATATATGTATCACAGAGTTCCATGCCCAACATCTTTCATATTACAATACATAGTCATCACCAATCAAGGTTTAACATATATTTAGCCACTAACAAGGTATAATCATAACATAGGTTAAAATTACTCAGGATCCCACAAGGTATAACATACTTATTAGCATTAGAAACCCAATAGGTCAAACCAACAATAGTTAAATAATCAAATACAGATATATAGAGATCATCAATTCTTTGTATTACCTCAGATGCAACTTACCTTGCCTTTAATAATCTCTATCAAGAGTGCTCACAACCCATATAACATTTAACTGGCAGCTAACGTACAAATATACATATCACAAAGTTCCAAGCCCAATAATATCTCCCATAGTACAATACATAGTCATCACCAATCATATACGCAGATCACAAAGCTGATCTTTGACGCTCACTATCAAGACCCGAATAGGGGCCTAGATATGACATGGCGAAGGAGAACTTGAAATTCTTTGATCAAGCCATCATAGCATCATTACACGCATCATCGATTCGGAAGTGCGGAAGCTAAAATCATAACACACAAGATCTAAGGGAATCGGGGCTTTGGACTCTAGCTTTGGGGATGTTATCGGGAATGGGATAAGCATGGATTCACATAACACATAACAATTTTCTGTAAGGGGGAGGGTAAGTAGGATTCAAGCTATGGGGGTACACCGTGGTTATGGGACTTCCCACATAATAACATAGTCAATCATAACTCCCAATATCAATTCATAAGCATAATTAATAACACTTCTCATAATCAAGACTCGCAAGCATAGTATTACATAGCCGATGCAGAGTATAAAGATCGGGAAGGGGTTGTCGTAGAGTATAAAGATAGGGAAGGGGTTATCCTGAGCAGATCTTTTGGGATTCTAAATTAAATGAATAATAATTCAAAATATCAACCACTGTTGTGACTCATACTAATCATCCAAGATTCTGCAACAAATCCTAAAATTTATTTCCTCTTTCAATCCTTGTTAGAGGGGTAAATCTTGCAAGATTGCATATAATACATCATCAGTAAACCAATTGATATAAGCATTCATTTCTTAAAAAAATTAAGAAATAATATACTCACAAATGAGTGCTTGCTTATATTGATGAAAGTGGAAGTAGATACATTTAGAGAGTTTGAAGAAAATTATATGTAAATTTTCCAATGCCCCCTTGGTATTACAAAGGGTCCTTGATATAGACCTTAATAGATAAAGAGGAATCTTCGTTCCTTCTTCTGGTTGGTTATCTTTAGATTACCCCATCTTTGGATAGGGTCCCTTGTCGGTAGGTGGAATCTGTCTTGCAAGCAGATGCTTCATCTTTTCCGAATAGTCCAAAAGAATTTCGGTGGTTGGGTCCTACTAGGACCACCCGAATGATTAATCAAAATAATTTTATTTCTTTGAACCTCTATTTTTCCCTTTGATAATTTTGGTTCTATGAACCTCTATCGGGGAGACTGATTATTCTAATTTTTAATAACCTCAATCAAGATTAATCATAAAAGGGGTCATGATAATACTGTGCCAATCCTTTTAGTTTTAGCATATCTCCATTGTCATCACTTTGTGAGGAAGCTTCATCTAGCAATTTCATGATTGCTTCTTCGTTTGGATCGTCATCTATTTCTGACAAGGCCTTTTGCAATCTTCTTTTTAGATCGCTTTTAGGAGTAGATTTCTTTTTAGAATCCTTCAGGAAGGATTGTTGTGGTGACTTTGGGTGGATTTCATTTGGAGTTGGAGTTCATCCGTTGATAAATACTTCTTTTGACAAGTATTTGATCCTGCCAAATTTGTGAACTAAAAATTTCCAACTGATAATATAAGAAATTATTTTAGCAATAAAATATTTTCATAATTTTATATGCTCTGGTAGAGAAGAGATATCTTACCCTAGGTAGGCTAGGTTTCTCTACACCCTAGACTGAGTTGAAATACATGTGTATCAAAGCTATAATGTGTAGGAATATATTGTTTATGTGTTAAGTTAAGTAATTCATATTGTATATAGCTCGTTGTGTATTTGTATATGTTATGTATAATGATTTGGGATTACAATTATTGTATAGAGGGCTATATTCGCTGAGCTCTGGCACTAGTAGACTACAAAAGAGCCTGAAAGGGTTGGTTGGGTCGAGAACATATGACAGGTACACACATTGAGCTTAACTCTTGCTTTTAGGTGTGTGTGGACTGAGACTACTAAAATATACTACCTTATAAGGAGGAGAGTTCAGTGGCTCCCAGACCAGATTCAGAGTTCTAAGGGTTATGCCTCTAGGGAGAGGTCAGCAAGAGCAGACCAGCCGACCATACTAGGTATCAATGCAAACTTCTGAGGGTGGCTATCAGGGCTCAGGTACTTCTGGTAGGAGTGTTTCTACCTATCCTACTATGTGTAGACAGAGAGAGCATGACCCAACTTTTTCATGGCTGATTAGGGCGCCTTTAGTGGGTAGTCAAGGCTCCAGGGTAGCTGGACTGAGTCTATATGATTGTGATCGTAGAGATAGGGTTATGTTATTTTATTTTAAGTGTGGGCACTAGATCATTGGCTTAGAGACTGTCTAGAGTAGAGGGCAGCACTTACCGCCCCACAGCCAGCCAGGTCAGCTCCTACACATAGTAGAAGGGACAGAGGTCAGGATTTTTATCATTGGGATGATCAGTACAGGGACCAGCAAGGCTATCAGTAGGGTATCATAGAGCCTGCTGAGGAGGTAGTTATATTTTAGGGGAAGGCCATCAGGGTCATTTTTACGCTGCACCAGCACGGTTCAAGGACGAGGCTTCTGATGAGGCTATTACAAGTATGATTTCTATATGTCAGCTGCCAGCATCAGCCTTATTTGACCTAGGTTCCACATTGTCTTATATTTTTATATATTATATTGCTCGCTTAAGTGTGACTTCCAACCCACTTTCCTCTTTGATTTAAGTATCAACCCTAGTGGGGGATTTACTTATGGTAGATCGGGTTTGCATAGGTTGTGTGATCACTCTTCAGGGTTTTGATACTTGTGTTGATTTGGTATTTCTTGGTATGCTTGATTTTGATCTCATTCTGGGTATGGATTGGTTGGCCCCGCATTATGTTATATTAGATTGTTATACCAAGGTTGTTACCTTGGTGATATCGAGAATACCTCCAGTGGTTTGGCATAGGTTTGTGAGTCGAGTTCTGATAGGTATTATATCATATGTTCAAGCCTAGAGACTAATATTTGCAAGGTGTTTAGCTTATTTGTCCATGTGCATGATTTGACAGATGAGACTTCTTCTATAGAGTCCTTACAACTTGTGTGTGAGTTTTCTGATGTATTTCCAACAGATTTGCCTGGGTGGCCGCCTATGCAGGAGATTGATTTTGCTATAAAGGTCGAGTCGGGTACTAAGCCTATATCTATTCCTCTATACCGAATGGCTCTTAAAAAGCTTAAGGAGCTCAATTCAAAGCTTCAGAGTTTGCTAGATCTAGGATTCATCTGATTGAGTATTTCTCCCTAGGGAGCTCCTATCATGTTTGTGACAAAGAAAGATTGGACTCACTGGATGTGTATTGACTATCGACAGTTGAATAAGGTGGCAGTGAAGAAATGTTATCCTCTGATATTGTGTATTGATGACTTATTTGATTAGTTACAGGGGGACTCAGTGTTTACTAAGGTTGATTTGAGATCTAGGTATCATTAGTCGAGGATCCGAGTAGACGATGTTCAAAATATTGTGTTCCAAACACGTTATGGCCACTATGAGTTCCTAGTCATGCCTTTTAGGTTAACTAATGCCCCTACATCATTTATAGACTTGATGATTGGGGTATTTGGGCCATATATGGACACTTTTGTTGTGGTGTTTATCGATCATATTCTTGTTTATTCGCTGAGTTGAGAGTGACATGCCCAACAACTCCGTATTGTGCTTTAAATACTCTAGGATCATAAGTTGTATTCCAAGTTTTCTAAGTGTGTGTTCTGGCTTGAGTTTGTGACTTTCTTAGGGTATGTGGTGTCCAGCAAGGGAATTAGTGTTGATTCGGCTAAGGTTTAGGCAATTCATAGCTAGCCTAGGCATACTTCAGGGATAGAGCTTCGGAGTTTTGTTAGGTTTGCAGGGTATTACAGATGGTTGTGTGAGGGATTATCCACCATTACCACTATGTTGACTTGATTGACTCGCTAACGTGTGTCGTTTTTGTAGTTTGATGAGTGTGAGGCAAGTTTTCAGAGGTTAAAGGAGTTGATGACTATTGTTCATGTTCTAACTCTCCCGTTGAGAGAGAGATCTTTGTGGTATATTGTGATACTTCCCATGTTAGGTTGGGTTGTGTGTTGACGCAGAAGGGTCGAGTTATTTCTTATGCTTCTCATTAGTTACCGGCCCACGAGCGTAACTACCCCACTCATGACTTAGAGTTAGCGATGATAGTCTTTACGCTCAAGATTTAGAGGCATTATTTGTGTGGTATGCATTGTGATATCTATACAAACCATCAGAGCTTATAGTACCTTATGACTCAGCGGGACCTTAATTCCCGCCAGAGACGATAGATTGAATTGTTGGATGACTATGACATTTTTATTTTAAACTATATGGGAAAGGCAAACATGGTAGTAGATGTGTTGAGTCGAAAGACTATGAGTATGGACATCCTAGCATACTTGGCATTTGAGGAGTGACCGTTGGCTATGGACATTCAGTCCCGAGCTAACCGATTTGTCTGATTACATGTTTCAAATTCCAACCAAGTATTGGCCTTTGTTTGGGCTCAGTCTGCATTGGTTGATCAGATTTGGGCCCGTCAGTTCAACAATGAGTCTCTAGTGGGTCTCCAAGACAGAGTGTTGTAGGGTATTGGGGGTCAGGCTACAATTGGTTCAAATGGGGTTCTCAGATTAGATAGTTGGTTATGCATTCCTAGAGGGGGGATTTGATACAGTTGATTCTACAAAAGGCACATCATTCCAAATATTCTATTTACCCAGGCATAGCTAAGATGTACCAAGACTTGTGATAGTATTACTAGTGGGATGGTATGAGGAGAGATATTGTAGATTATTTATCGTGTAGCATTATTTTCTAGAAGGTAAAGGATGAGCAATAGCAACTCGGTGGCACACTTCAGCCATTGCCCATTCCAGCGTAGAAGTGGGAGCGGATGACTATGGACTTTGTTGTAGGACTTCCTCGGTCTTTTAGGGATTATGGCAGCATTTGGGTGATAGTGGATTGGCGTACTAAGTTGGCACACTTCATTCTGGTTTGTTCTACCTTTAATGTTGAGCAGTTAGCCCGTGTTTATATTCAGGAGATAGTTCGCTTACATAGAGTGCCTATATCGATCATATTTGACCAAGGGTCACAGTTCACCTCCAGCTTTTGGAGGGCCTTTCAACAAGAGTTGGGCACTCGGGTTAATTTGAGCATAATATTTCACCCCAGACTGATGGACAGTCTAAGCTCACTATACAGGTTTTGGCAGATATGTTACGGACCTTTGTGCTAGAGTTTGGAGGTTAGTGGGACCAATTTTTGTTATTAGTTGAGTTCGCTTATAATACCATCTATCATACTAGTATTCAGATAGCCCCGTTTGAGGCATTATATGGTTGGTGATGTCGTACTCCAGTGAGGTGGTTTGATTCTTCTGATATATAGTACAGATTTGTGTAGACGTCGGTTCTTACAGCTTGAGGTTGGTAACTCGAGTGTTTCTGAGAGTTTCACTCTTGAAAGGGGTCATCCAGTTTGGTAGATGGGGTAAGTTGAGTCCCCGGTATATTGGACCCTTTGAGATCTTGATGCGAGTTAGGCCAGTTGCTTATGAGTTATCCCTACCTCCATCATATTCTGCTATACACCCCGTGTTCCATGTATTTATGTTGTGCAGATATGTTCCAGATGAGTCTCATGTGATGCACTATGATACAGTTGAGGTGGATAATCGTCTGACATTTGTTGAGAAGTCGGTTGCTATTTTAGCCAGGCAGCTGCATTCCAGGGTCATATGGATGGTTAAGGTGCAGAGATTACATCGTCCGATTGAGAAGGATACCTAGGATATGGAGGCACATATGTGGGAGCAGCACCCCGACCTATTTGAGCCATCAGGTATGCCTTTACTTTTCTTTCGTGGATGAAAGTCTTTTAAGTGGGGGATGTTGTAATGACCCTGTAGGTCAATTTTGTGTTTCTACATTATTTGTATTGTTTGATCTTTTGTATAGCAGCCTCAGATATATTATAACTTGTATGGGATAGCTATTGGGTGTTTTGGTTGGGAATGTGCAAGTTTGCAAGTTGGCGAGTAGTTAAAACTGCTAAAATTAGTTTTCTAATAAAACCCTGGTAAACAACTTCAAAATGGGATTCTGATAGTTCCATTAGTTCCAAAATGGTTGATTTGTGCTAGAAAGGTGGTTGGTTCAAGAATGTAGGGTTCTGGTGTGGTTTTGAGCCAACAGATGCAAAATGAGTTCAACCGGAAGCTAAAAAGTGCATTTCTATAATAACCCAGCTTAACGTGCTTGAAATCAAAAATTAATTGTGTGGTCAGCTCTGGAATGTCAAAAATAATCTAAAATGGCCCTCTGCCAGTTGACGGTGTCATCTGGTTGTGTTTTGACCCCTCAGTTCTTTCAGCTAATTTCAGCCGAAAATAAGTAGGGTACTCATTTTTCTGTAGGGGGATCTATTGGGAAATCTGACTGCACTGTTATATCTGGAATGTTGAAATCAATGTCATTACACTTTTCATTTGTGGAAATTGTACTTCGAGAGCCTCGGGAATGACCTAGAAAAAGTTAGACTTGAGTTGGTGCAGCACCAACAGCACCTGTACCCCGCGTTCGCGGAGGTAAATGCCGCGATCGTGGAGGACGTCCTTGGCCCAGCACTGCATTCACAGAGAAGGGTCAGTGACCCATGCCTCTGCATTTTTAGAGCTTCATCCGTGTTCGTAGAGAAGGACCTAGTGGTCTATAAATGGGTTAAACAGTTGCAAACCAACCTCATTGCTCATTTTCATTAACTCGTAAAAAGCTCATTATAGCTCCGATTTTGGTGATTCAAAGTTCTTGACTCGAATTTCTACAAGGATCATTGTGGTGAAGTTGGTTTCAGGATTTGATGCATATTTTGAGTTAAATTTTCCATTTTAGATGCTTTGCTCTTGATTTTATTAAAAACTTGGTATGTTGATTTTTTAATCGAATCTTCACGAAATTGAAGGAGATTTGAAACTAAATTGTTCTACAATCCGAGGTGAACGTGATGATTAGCTGGGTTTAGTTGTAGTAGTCTAGTTTTTGAGAATTTAGGCTGAGAAAATTTTGAAAGGAATGTTCTTTCAGTAAAATTTTCAATTTCTTATTTTGGCTTTTTTTGGTCTTTTAGGCCCTATTTTATGTCGAATTTTTTCCAGGTAGGCTTGGTTTAATGACCCGTACTTTTGAGGAACTTATATATGCTTAATTCACTGGTTTCCAACTCGTATTAAGTGATTTATGAATGTTTGGGGTTTCAACTGTCAAGTCTTGATCAAAGGAACTCATTTAGATAAGTTTTGCATGAAGTTTTGTGGATGCACTGACTTCAAATGGTCATATCTCTTGGTATGAGATGAATTGGATGGGTCATGACCTCTTAAATTAAATCTCTTTTAGTTATCTTTCCAACACACTTGGTTTCACTTGATTTGGAGTTTGGATTAAGATGTTATGGACTTTTTAGTAAAGCTGCATGCACAGGGATTTAATTTGGAAATTGGCTAAGGCAGGTTACCAGGAGACCCCATACGGAGCGAGTGACCTCTAACACTCTGTGGTGATGCACTTGGGTGATGATTTCTCCCAAAAACATGGTTGTAAGTGTGGAAAATCTGCCTTGTATGTGAAGAGTATTTGGCCTTAAATTGGAGTTTTAGACCAAGGCATCCATCACATGAACCCCACACGGCTCGTACGACACTTCACTGGCAGTGTGGTGGCTCGTGAGTGGAGCCTTAGCCTTGAAAACCATATTTTAACCAAGGCACATCACATACTAACCTTTCACGGGTCGTGTGACATCAAACAGTTTGTGAAGTGGTACGCTTGGGCGTTGGAGTGAAAAACTTTCTAAGTATGGAATCTCACATGAACCGTTGGAAGGATCAACTTTAACTAGTCATATCTCTTAGCACCAGAAGAACTGGGTGGCCCATTAACTATCAAATTAAAGCTCTTCGAGTTAGCTTTCCAACATAACTAGTTTCACTCAGTTCTGAGTTTGGATTAAGACGTTATGCCCTTTTTTGTAAAAACTGTTGGTGTTGAGTCAGTGAGCCTCACGACCCATGAAGAGGCTCACGACCCATGGAGCTGGCCATGGGGGCTTCGGAATAAAATTCCAAGTTGCATTTTATTGAGGTATTTTTGATAATTTGACCCATTCCCAAGGTCTTTTATGACCTTTTAACCTATCCTAAGCCCCAAATCAGATTTTATTCATTCATTTACTCTCATTCCTCATTCAACACTTACAATTATATTCAATTTTACTTTCAAAAACTCCTCTCAAAACTCTAGTGAAAACATAGCTTGGGAATTAAGGGAAGGCTCTATTCTTCATCAATTCTTCTTACTTTTTCTCAGTTAATCAAGGTATGTGGGATTGATTCATGGTTCTCCTTTCAACCATGAAGACCCAAAACTCCTCTTCTTCAATTTTTATGAAATTAAGCTTACTTTAGATATGGGTCTTTAAATCTATTGTTAATTTGATTAAATTGACGTATGGGTTGTACTTATTATATTATTTGAAAGTGATTTAAGTTCAATTATCATGATTTGCATTGAAATTATGAAGATTTGAATATGCATTGACCCTTGATAGCTTGATTTAAGCATGGGTAATCTAAATTGTGATTTAAATGTGAATTTACTCATGGATTTCACTTGAATTTCATATTACATTGTTGATTTAAGATTGAATCTCTATTTCCCATGCATTTCCTCTCATCATTCATGACATATGCATATTTGGAACTTGATTTTTTATCAAACTCTTGTTATGGGCTAGTCCCACCTTGACTTGACTTGACTTGAATACTTGAACGACATGGGATATGACTAGAATGTGATCACAACTTATCTTGACTTGGCTCATTGAGCAACCTTGGATGTTTACACCATCTTGTACTTGTCTTGAATGAGATACTCCTATGCATTGATCCTTGAACTTACGACTTGAACTCTTGTTTGGCTTTTTAGCCTAAATATGAAAAGACTTGATCTATGATTTGGCTTTTGAGCCCAACTATGCATTGCACTAATTTGAAAGACAACCTTTATTTTGAAAGCATGTATAAATACATATGTATGTATTCTTGTGTGATGATGCTTAGTACAGAGGGATTGGAGGCGGGGTGGACTATTCCCAAAGGTCAATACTCTTTTTCATCAAACTATGTGCCAAACATAGGTTTATGTTATGTTTTTGAAATGCGTAGTGTTCTGATAAGGTATGATTATGTTATGTTTTTGGAAATCCCTTTCGAAATAGGTGTTGTTCCCGTAAGGTAAGGTACTCTCCAAAATGGGTGTTGTTCCCATAACGTGAATGAATGGACAATGAAATCCTTTCCGAAAAGGGTGGTATTCCTGTAAGGTGAGGTTATTTCTTCGAAATGGGTGGTATTCCCGTAAGGAGGAGTAAGGTCTACCTTTGGCAAGTAGATTGCCCTTTCTTCCGATGTAGGGTGAACATTGGGATTTCAAGGTATAGCTCACTTGGTCTTATATGTGGGTTGAGGTCCCTTCCCCACTGTGTTGAAGTGTTATGGCATTCATGCATCATGGACTTCATGGCATATTGATGTACTACTCTCCTTTGCATATAAACATCATTCTATATATATGTGCCTTGTCATCTAACATTGAATTGCAGTGTTTTATGTTCATATGCATTTGCATGCCCGCATACATAGTACATTCAAATGTACTAACACATGCACTTTTGCCTACATGATCTAAGCATGTAGGGATCGGAGACGATCATCTTCCACCTGTTAATGGCTAGTGTTTAACAAAAGAGTTTCTTGTGGTAAGTCCTATCATCCAAGGACAAGCCAACTTCTATCTATTTATTACACTTATGATGTTTACTTTTTTACCTTGAGGGTGAGCCCGGGACATGCCTTGGCCCCCGCCCCATTTCCACATATTAGAGGCATTTCAAACATCTTGTAAACTCTACGTACTACCTTGCTATACTTGCTATATGTTGCTTATGAAAGCTATGTCTATGATTGTATTATGTTATGCTTACGTTATGAAGATATGATTAATAAGAATGTGATAATGTGGAAAGTCCCAAGGCTCTTCATGTCCCCATAGAGTGAGTCATATTTACCCACCCCTTATAACATATTTGATATGTTTTATGTGATTCATGAAAATTTCTTCCCTGATGACATCCCATAGCTTGAGTCCAAAGCCCTGTTATCCCTTAGAATTATGTTTTTACTTGTTATTCACTTTCGAACCAAGAATGTGTAAATTGATGCTAAGATGGCTTGTTTGAGGACTATTGGGTTCTCATTCGCCATGTCCCATCTAGGCCCTATTCTCGAGTCGTGACACTTGGGATGTCGTGGGAGGTCATCTTTGGGATTCTGAGGATGGGTCCCATTTTTCCCATTTTTGATTCTTTTATGCCTAATTCCACTTGTTTCTTGAGATCGTACAGCCAAACTGATCGTGTTGACATTGTGAATCATATTTTAATAGTTGAGCAACTTCGGGAGGATGTCAGGAAAGGAAAATCATGGATGGATTGATCCAGAGTAAAGGCGACATTTTCCAGGTAGGCTAGGCCTTCCTAAAAACCTTAGATTGAATGGAATCATATGCATGTTGAGCCTAAAATGTATGTGCGTCACAAGTAGTATTTGATATGCACAGTGTTATGGTTATGGGATTGTGATTTGTATGGTTGGCTGTGAATATTATAATCTCGATACATGTATGTATATTTCTCGGTACTGTTAAATTGCAAAGAGGCCTAGTAAGGGCTATATATGGGTCGATGTCATAGGCAGGTACGTATTCTGATCTAAACTGATATTTTTGGGTGTATGTTTCTTGATATTACAGTGATATGATGACTGTGGGACTATTTGTTCAATTCTTGCTACATTATGATTTGATTATTGGCATACTATGATACTGTTGAGCCTATCTATTGTGGGCAATTATGATATCCCTATTATTACCGTACTTTTATCTCCATTACTTGTGGTGGGCTAGATTATGGCATGAATTCTAACTGGGCCTATTTTTATATTGATTATTGGGATCTACGCATTGTTATGCTGATGTGGGCTGATATCTTAAGTCATTGACATACCCTAAGAATGAGTTGTTATTGTGACTTGGGAGAGATGATATGATAGGGGGATTCAGATCTGGTTGAGCTAGAGAGTATGATATTTCCTAATGCTAAGCTTTGGGACCTGGATGATGAACCATATTGTTCAAGCCTCTGCTGGCCTCATCCGAGTATTTGACACCCCAAATGATGTAACTCGCGGTCCCATTCTTCGGTAGTCACATTCGAGTCTCCGAGATTGGGGTGCCAATTCTAAAGGAGTCTGAGCAATTACCATTATCTTGGGGTCGGGTGCAGTGATTTACACTTTGTGAGGTTAGGCCACACGATTGGTACTCTATGGGGAAAGGCCCCGTGATTGACACTCTGTTATTGTGATACTATTGATGATGCTAGGGGGATTCTTTTTCCCATGGGGGATACGTCTCACAATTATATTTTGGTCAGACCACTTGGCTCTAGTTGACTGCCCGATCGGAGGCCAAGTCGAAAGACCCAGGAGTTTGAGTCCTTGGGTGATAGTAGGGGTTTGAGGCCCTGTGTGATACCATTTATGATGGGTCGAAGACCTAGTTATTATTGTGATGTTAAGGGCTAAGGTCCCAATTGTTTACTCATAGATCCACTCACCTTTTCATACCCTGATTGTGTTTGGGTGTACGTTCTGGGCTTATGGCGGTCCAAGGGGCATCCTGGCTTAAACACTAGGGCCTTACACCCATGTACAACTGAACCTTATTCTGATGATGTGGAGAGTTGTGCTCTGTGATGGTTCTATGGGATTCGGTAATGATTTATCAGTTCTATATTGTGCATGGGTGTACCTCCCGAGCTTATGGGTGCCGTGGTGGCATACAAGCATAGATAGTAAGGTCTTACACCCATGTACAGTACTGTGTGTCTAGTTCATCGGCAGTTGTGATATGGGTTCTATCAGTTATCGGCAAATGGTGTGTTTTGTGATACTATGAGTGGTTCAGTTAAGGTTATGGAGTGATTTAATGGGTCTACTACTTTTAGATACATTTGAGCTTCCTTATGAGTTTATTTCACTCAGTCGACTGATGATACCTATTGGGTGGTTTTTCCTAGTACTCACCTGTACATCTGCATCTTCCCATGGTACAGGTCCAAGTACCAGTCGGGGGCATTGATCTCTGAGGATTTTGGAGCGCAAGAGACTTCTTTTGGTGAACACCAGCAGCTCTAGTTACATCATAGTCTCCTTCCTTTTGATAGTCATCTTTTGTTGTTAGACTCTTTCCATGTACCGCAGTACTGTGTATTTCGTAGGAGCACTCTTATATATATATATATATATATATATATATATTATATATATTATATTTTTGTTATACTTCCAGGTTCTGCGTAGATTCTATTATATGTTACTAGATTTACCGCACGTGCGTTGCACGTGGATGCGCAGTCTCAAAATTTATATTATCAAAAAATAGTATCCATAAAGTCTGAATGAATAATTGTATGGATAACTAAGGCTCCCCAATCCATATTTGGGGCTGGTAAGACTGCACGATAATGTTGCGTTATGTGCAGTTTTCTTGGTGTTTGACATTTTACCTATTATTCAACCTTAAGTGGTATTTGCCTAGTGACTTTTAACTATATCGTTTGCATCCTGAATGTGGAGGGTCTCAAAGCTCTCGTTATATTTCTCCCTATTCTTAATAATACCAACACATCCCGTGTTTCTACCTCCGGTCACCATCACAACATTCCCAACGTCAAACTTAATGAAATCAACAATCTTATTAGATTCCAAGTCCATCTTTAGGGTATCATTGGCCTTGATGAGAGGATTAGGATTGCGGATTGTTCTTCCATCGTAAGTGTTCAGGTATGGGATCCCCTTTTGACCAAATTGCACAGAGAGGACCTTGCAAAGCTT
>JBCEWC010012471.1:0-15829 GCA_038996855.1 Solanum aculeatissimum | reverse complement strand
AGTACCATACAGTCAAATCAAACAACAAATTATCATTAAACAGTAGCAACTCATACAGTTTATCCAAACATTGTACAGTACAGTACTGTACAAAATCATACCATACCATACTATACAATACCATACATTATGAAACCATGACAAACCACCGTCCAAACAAGTTGTAAAGGAGGAAAGACAAAACCACAATAACCACAACACAAAGATTAAAATCTCAAAACCCTGAGTCATAAGTACTAAGAGTTTCTAAATAGTACGAAAGAGTAAATACAAGGTTATCTGATAAAAGAAATGCAAAGTAAGATACAAAAACAACTAGAAAAGTCTCAATGGTACAATGGCGACTCGATGTCTAAGCCTCATCGCTGTGACCTGGGGAAAGACAGGGGAACTCTGTCGGAGTGAAATCAACTATCACGAGGGGGTCCTTGTGTTCGGTCTGCAGGGAGGAAACATGGTAGGGGTGAGTACACAAAGTGTACCCAATAGGTTCAATCGACTGGATAAAACAATCGGATAAGAATGTAATAACTAAGAATCTATCCACTTGCAACGAAGAATTTAGTACACAATATATAGAAACAAGGACACACAAAATAAGTTTAAACAATGATGCAATGCAAATGGAATGAGGGTAATGTATAGGGTGGAATTACGATTGTGCGCACAGTCGGTCATACACATCTACCGAGCTAAGGCTACCAGGTAGAACCCATGGGGGTCTCGACATACTGTATACAAAGTCTCAGCCTTGCCACCTACCCATGGTCAAGGGTATCATAGTATATCAACCTTGCCACTTGCTCGTGGTCAAGGGGTGTCACAATATCTCAACATTGTCACCTGACCGTGATCAAGGGGTGTCACAATATCTCAATCTTGACACCTGCCCGTGATCAAGGGATTTTAAAAGGTGTCTAATTTTCTGTCTAAAAAATCCAATATCTAGTGGTACCAATGTAACATGGAAATGAATGCATTAAAATGTCATTATTCAATGTAAATGACAACAATATAATAAAATAATTAATAATTAAATGTCATAGAACCAGAAGGAAATGTCAAGTGTCACAACCGGAACCACAAGTCCCCAATATGTCTCAAATTACCATACTTTTACCAATATTCAATTATACTAATAATATTGGACTTCACAAGTCCGGATATATGCAACTAATTCTCAAAAAATACCTTGAATACCAACCAATAACACAATATTTCCCAACTAATTTTGCAAGCCTCGTTTTACCACAATAACATCCATAAACATTTTGAATATTAATGATTCATTTCAATTTTTCCAAATAAATTCACAATTCACTCCAAGTTCTAATACAATCTATACCACATTTTTGTCGAAATACCATCACAACAATTCAATTATCATAAAACGGTCCAATAATTACAATTGTCACTTAAATAGATCCAATAACTCCAAACCAATCCAAAAAAGGTTAGGCGAACCTACCTCGATATCGACCGCACTAGAACCAAGATTCCGAAAACTCAAAGTCTCAAAAATGATCTCGAATCAACCAACCACTATCAAGAATAGATAAAACGTGTCAAACAATAAATTTTGATATTATATTGACAATAATTGGATTCGAGGGTAAAATGGCCAAAATTAAGACTAAATTTTGAAGTTCACGAATCTGGAAATAAGTTAGAAATTATGATTAGAAAAGGAGCTTGTGGGTGAAAATCTCACTGAAAACTAGTTTAAATTGAAGGAGAAATCATCATTTAAAGTTCCCAAGACCATGAAAAAACTAAAATTTTTATGTTCAAAACCATAAAATTCAAGGCAAAATTTAGAGAAAAATAATGAAAATTATCAAGTTTGAGTATAGAAATACTTACCTAAAAGTTTTCTTCGAAAAACTCTTTCAAAATTGCCCAAGGGAATTCAAGGATTTCAAAAATCAAGGAAAATAGAGTATTCTCAGTTTAAAATTATTCCAGGTCATTTACTACTCCGTGAACATGGGGTGGGACCTGCGAACGCGCAGAGGAAAGCCAGACAAAGCTCCGCGAACGCGGAGGTCAAAATCCACAAACTTTCGCGAATGCGGACCCCTATCCCGCGAACGTGGAGAACAAAGGAGGGTTGCACTAGATTTCCAAAAACTAGCTAGATTCAAGACTTGAAATGAATCCTCGGGGTTCGTTTGGAACCCTCCCCCCCAATACACACACAAACCAACACATGTAACCCTACCAACAATGACATTCTGAACTCAATGGAACTGCATAATTCAATTCTGAGGTGTCCTCGACTCAGAATATGAAAAAGCTTGTGAAAAAACTTTAAAAATTACAACGAGATCATTTCTACCATTAGTTTCACCATTTGAAACCATTAGAACTGTCAAAAATTTGATTAGAGCTTCCGAACTCCGAATGTTGACCAAAGTTAAACTATAATTTGAAATCAATTGAAAATGTAACTTTGGATCCAAAATCTCTATTTTGACTCCAAATTCAGTTCCGTCACTTCTCCTAGATAAAATTTGATGTTCTAGAACTAATGAAATCAACGAATTTCCATTCTGACACCCGAAACTCCAAATGGTACAAAAACTCACTTTTTCTACAATTTAGACTTTCAAAAATGCTAAAACTCATATTTTTCACCTTTTAAACACAAGTTCTCAATTCCAACAACACAGATAGTTCAAAATAGGTCTAAAGCAACTTAAGAAAGGGCAAAATAGTAATTTTTATAGATAAACAAAAAATGATTGGCAAGGTCATTATATCATTCACCACTAAAAATAATGTTCATCCTCGAATATAAGGGAAAAGAAGGTACCTGAAGCCTAAAAAAGGCTGGGATATCTGGCTCGCATATCTTATTCCAACTCCTTAATAGCCTTCTCAACGGGATAGTGCTACCATTAAACCTTCACTAAAGGTATATCCTTGGTCCTCAACCTCTGAATCTGCCTAACCAAAATAGCTACCAGTTCCCTCCTCATATGACAAGTTTGAACACAACTCAACTGAATAATAGGAAATCACATGTGACTCATCTGGAAGTACCGTCAGAGCATGGAGACATGAAATACCAAATAAACTACTAAAAGTCTCGGTGGGAATGCTAACTCAAGTAACTTCACCTACCATCCTCAAGATCTCAGATGGGCCAATTAACCTAGGGTTGAGCTTTCCCTTCATCCCAAACCTCATCATACCCTTCATGGGTGATATTTTTAGCCATACACTATTTCCAACCATGAACTCTAGAGGTCTAGTCCTCCTATCAGCATAACTCTTCTAGCGGCTTTGGGCTATCAATAACCTACTCTGTATCAACCAGAACCGATCCATAACATCTCAGAGTAAGTCAATACCCAAAGCGTCACCTGCACCCAAATCAAATCGCCTAATAGGTGACCTACACCTTTGGTTGGATGCTGGAGTGATAGCTGTTATTATAAGCAAACTCTGCCAAAGGCAAATGCTGATCCCATCGGCCCCCAAAGTCTATCACACATGCCCGAAGCATATCCTCTAACACTTGAATAGTGTGCTCGGACTGCCCATCGGTTCGAGGGTGAAAAGCTGAACTCTGATTCAATCAAGTACCCAAACCATACTGTAGAGCCTTCCAAAAATGTGAAGTGAATAAGGACCCTCTATCGAAAACTATAGACATCGGCACCCCATGCAATCTAACAATATCCCGAATATACAACCTAGCTAATTACTCTGCACTGTAGCTAGTCTTCACAGGTAGAGAGTAAGCAAACTTGGTTAATTGATATCCAAACTGAGTCAAACTTGCCTAAGGTCAAGGGCAAACCAATAACAAAATCTATAGTAATGCGCTCCCATTTCCACTCGAGAATGGGCTTCTTCTGCATCGAACCGCTAAGCTTTTGGTGCTAATATTTGACCTGTTGACAGTATCAAACACTTAGCCACAAATTCAGTAATGTTTTTCCTTATCCGACACCACCAATAGTGTTATTTCAAATCATGATACATTTTTGCTATACTGGGACGGATAGAATATCTAGCACAGTGAGCCTCTTCCAATATCAGTCTCACTCAATCTCCCACCTTAGGCACACAAACCCAACCATTAATCCTCAAAACACCCTTTGAGTTAATAGTAGCCATTTTTGCTTTACCCTTTAACACCTTATCATGAATCAAACATCATCTAGCAACATCAAAATGGTGAGCACACGCCTGATCAAACAATGAAGACCTAGCCTCCACAAAGGCTAAAATGTTATGAGGAGAAGAAATCTCTAGCTGAACCAACTGTCGAGCAAGTGATTGGACCTCTAAAGCTAAGGGTCTCTCCTCCACCCTTAAGAATGTCAAACTCCCAATGCTAGAGGCCTTCAGACTTAAGGCATCCTCCACCACATTCGCCTTGCTTGGGTGACATAGAATTGAGATGTCATAGTCTTTCGATAACTCCAAACACTTGCGCTGCCTCATGTTTAAAGTAGGCTGTGAAAAGATATATTTGAGACTCTGGTGATTGGTAAAGATCTCAAAATGCACTCCATAGAGATAATGTCGTCATAAATTCAATATAAAGACTACCACAACCAACTCTAAATCATAGATAAGGTAATTTCTCTCATGCCCCTTCAACTACCGAGATGCATATGCTATCACTCTCCCTCTTTTCATCAACACCCTACCCAAACCTACTCTGGAGGCATCACAATACACCACAAAAGGTACTCCCTCCTTAGGCAAAACAAGAATAGGTGCTGAGGTCAATAAGTCTTTGAGCTTTTGAAAGCTCGCCTCATACTTCTCTGACCATTGAAAAACAATATCTTTTTGAGTGAGTCTGGTCAATGGAGCTGAATGGAAGAGAATCCCTGTACAAAGCGTTGATAGTACCCTCCTAAGCAAATAAAACTCCGAATCTCTGTCACCAATGTCGACCTAGACCACTCATGAACTGCCGCTACCTTAGCTAGACCTACCATAATGTCATTTTTCATTACCACATGCCCAAGGAAAGCTACTGACTCGAGATAGAACTCACACTTTGTAAACTTGGCATATAACTTTTCTTCTCATAACCTCTGAAGTACAATCCTCAAATGATGCACTTAGTCTGACTCAGTTTTGGAGTAAACCAATATGTCATCAATAGATACAATCACAAATATGTCCAAATAAGGCTTAAACACTTAGTTCATTAACTCCGTGAAAGCAGTTGGGGCATTATACAACCCGAAAGACATAACCATAAACTCATAATGACCATAGCAACGCTTGAAGGCTGTCTTTGGGATATCAGACTCCCAAACTCTGGTGATATACAAATCTCAAATCTATCTTGGAAAAGACAAAAGCACCCTACAACCGATCAGATAAATCATCAATACGAGGTAAATGATACTTATTCTTGATGGTCACTTTTTCAATTAGCGATAATCAATACACATCCGCATAACACTATCCTTCTTTTTCGCGATCAACATAGGAGCACCCTAAGGGGATACACTCAGACAAATAAAACCCCTTTCAACAAATCCTCAACTATTCCTTTAGCTTCTTTAACTCATCTGGAGCTATCTAGTAGGGGCAATAGAAATGGGCTTAGTGCCCGATTCCACATCAATAGCAAAATCAATGTCACGATCTGGAGGAATATCTGGAAAATTTATCAAAAACACATCCATAAACTCCCTCACAACTTTGGTGATCTCCAATGATGGTGACTCTTGATAGCAAGCATAAATATGAGCCAAATACGATAAAAACCCCTTATCTATCTACAAATATGCATATAAAAGATCACCCCCTTAGGATAAGAACTAGATGTGTCGGTCCAGACTAACTAGGGCAAATCAGGACAAGATAAAGTCATAGTCTTTACATGACAATCAAGAATGGCATGATAAGGCAATAAACAATCCATGCCCAATATCACGTCAAAAGTAACCATATTAAGTAATATCAAATCACCAATAGTCTCTCTCCTTGAGAAGGTAACAATACAACCCTAGTACACCTGATTCACCACTAAAGATTCACTTACTAGGATAAAAACACATATAGGCTCAATAAAGGGCTCACATATAATACCAAGCTCCATGACAAAATGAGCTGATACATATAAATAAGTAGAGCATGGGTCAAATAGAACTGAAGTAGAATGGTGGCACACCAAAACCATACTCGTGATAACAATACCAGAGGCCTCTACCTCAGCCTGGTCTAGAACTACATAATATACCATGTGTTCTCTACTATATTGTGGGCCTCCATGAGCTCCACCTCTCACAATGCCTCTACTTCCTCTAGCATGACCCCTCATGCCTTGAGGAGTGTCCCTAGTTGCTGATGCTAGGGCAGGATGGGCCGACTGGGTATTGATGATGAACATGACGTATATGATGAGGACAATTATTGGCCAAATTCCCAATCTCATCACAAACATAATAAGACCTGGGATCCCGTCCCTGAGATGACTGCGTCGAGAAACTACCACGCCTAGTTGTACTCGAAGATTTATCACTACTCGTCTGAATAGGCCTAAATCTATCAACACTATCAGCGGCTGGAATAGCTGTATATGCTACTCTGCCCTGGTTACCCTATCTCTAAAACTCTCTATCTCGCAGTGGGTTTCCACTAGACAGACCATGCTGGCAAAATCTCTTCCCGCCACCCTAACGATCATGCATGATATACTCGATCATACGAGCGTGGTCCATTATACTTTGAAAAGCACCACCTACTAGGACCAATAAAGCTATAGACTCTTTAAGATATTCCGTTAACCCCATGGAAAAATGTCAAATATTTTTAAACTCAGTGGGAATGCTAGATAAGGGAAAGCTCATGAAATCTAGCTTCATAATCAAATACTATCATAGATCCCTACTGTAGCCAATCAAACTCATCTCGCCTATTGTCCCGGTGATTATAAGGTACAAACGTCTCTAACAATACCTTAGTAAACTGATCCCATGTCATAGATGATGATCGTATAGGTCTGCAGGCTAAAAACAGAGCTTCACCACTCCTTGGCCTAGCTAGTGAACTAGTAGGAAGTGTAAGCAACTCTATGAGTCTTAAGAATACCTAGGTTGCACAATCGATCCTAATACTCTGATAAAAAGTCAAAACCCTATCATCAGGGTATACCATTAAACCTGGGAGTAACTAATCAAACAAACATCTCAAAACTCTTCTGCTTGGGGGCAGACATAGCAGGGCTGGGAGAAGCTGGTGGTACCATAAACCTGGTGGTGTAATGAATAGTGAAATAGACAAACCCAGAAGCGGTGTCCCTTCAGCTAATCAGGCTGAGGCAAAATAACATAAACCATAGAGGGATCCACTAGAGCTCATGAAGGACCAAAAAGTACCATAGGTGGATGAACTAGAGTTGTAGGAGGGCTAGCCGGCAATGCAGAAGCCGATGCATCGGGAATAATAGGAGTCTGAGAATCTCCCTCAAGTCTAGATAACACACGCAGAAGTAGCTCCTGAAGTGAAAGCATGACATCTGGGGCTGATGGTGGTGGAATAAGGTTTTTGGGCCTATCAAACTTAGGCCTAGGCTCCGATAAAGCTTCTCTAACCTATCTTTGAGGCGGTGCTACCCCTATAGCATGTTCACAACCTCGGCCCTACACGAGACCTACCTCGACCACGAGCAGGGACCATATCAGTATCGACTGTCGAGCTCTAGTCATCGGTATCTAAGTAGAAGAAGTAGATTAGATACATTCCAAAAAATTGATATGAAGAAACACATGAATGGAAATAAGACTGAAATTTATCTTATCAACTGCCCTGCAACTCTTGAAGATGGGTATGGATGTCTACATACCGATCCGAGAGACTCTACCGAACACCCCACTCTTGACTCTTGAGTCCAATGAACCTAGAACTCTAGTGTCAAACTTGTCATGACCCAAAATTAGATCGCAACTAAAGGAGGAAAAACAAAACTAGAATAACCACAACACTAAGATTAAAATCCCAAAACTTAGATTCATGAGTACAAGAGCTTCTAAATATTACGAAAGAGTAAATACAAGGTTGTCTGATAAAAAAATACAAATTTTGATACACAAACAACTAGAAAAGTCTCAACAATATAACAGTGACTCAATGTTTAAGCCTTACCACTGTGATCTTGGAAGAGATAGAAAAACTCTACCGAAGTGAAATTACCTATCATGAGGGGGTCCTTATGTTCGATCTGTACGGAGGAAACATGGTAGATATGAGTACACATATGTGTACTTAGTAGATTTAATAGGTTGAATAAAAGAATTGGATAAACATGTAATAACTAAGAACCTATCCACCTGCAACGAAGAGGTTAGTAAACAATATATAGATACAAGGACAGAAAAAATAGCAAGTTTAAATAACTATGCAATGTAAATGGAATGAGTGTAATGTATAAGGTAAAATCACGACTATTGCACAATCGGTCGTACACATCTACGAGTTAAGTGTCACGAACTTAGAACTTTGCCAAGACTTTCATGCGGAACTTGATAACTTACTCATGAATCTTTCACAATCTTATAAGCTCAAGTAAGTCTTTTTAACTAGATCGCTAAGAGAATACTAGATTGAAGAATACAAGAGAATTTTAGAAAGAAGACTTATATTGCTTTATGGAAGATTTCTTATAATTTTTGGATTTTTTGATGGTTTGGCTAAGCAAATGATCCCCTCTATTTATACTACCTACTTGGGGTCAAAATGTAATTAATATTTACATTACAAGTCTCTAAGTATTTGTACTTTAGTCCTTCCTCTAGAATATTCCACAAGTCTAGAGAATTCTAAGGACTTTCAAGTCTTGTCTATAAGATTTCTAGAGCTTTCTAAGAATCCCTCTAAGACTCTAGATTCTCCCCCTTTACGATGATTAAATGGTGAGTCGTCACACTCTCCCCTACCTGATATTGTAACTCCTCGGTGCTATGTTGCTGTAGGAATTCTCGAGCTCTCCTCGAACTTTTAGTCTCCACCTTTAGATTGCCACAAATCTCTATGTCATCCCTCTGTGGTCTCCTTTGGATTTTGCTCTTTTTAGCAGCCGAGGAACACTGCGGTAGTTGGTTGTCCTTGTTTCTGCATTGCCTCCTTCATCGACTTCTCCTTTGATGACCTTTTCTCCTAGCTAGCGTAGAATACGATAATGGTTGCCTTCCTTAATCTCCTCCAAAAGCTATAAGGCCGACAATTAAGCTTGTCCCTCTGAATTGGGAACCTTGACTAAGGGCACATGCAAGAACCTCCTCGCTCCATGACCACGAGTTGATGGAGGTAGGGGTCAATCACCGCATGACACCTTTGAAAGAACTTCTATCCAAGAATTATGTCAAAGAGATCTATTTATCCAATATGAAAGTTGGTCTTACCATGCCACTTGCCCAACGTCATGTCGACTCCCTGAGCAACCCTACACATAAGAGTCGTTGGCATATTGAATATTCTCAATTGAGCATTACTTGGGCTATGATTCAATCCTAACTTTGTTGTCACAGACTTGGTCATGATGTTGGCTTCCGTGCCTGTGCCGACCATGGCACGAGCGATTCACCCATTGATCATGATGTCCACGTACTGCACGTTGTACTCATTTGGCTTCTTAGGTTGTTACGTGACAACTCTGCATAGCCTAATCACGTCTACTCGTATTGAGCTTGATCCTTCCCTTGGTTTCTGTTCTTGTGTTTTCGGATCTTTCCATTCCCGCAGTATGGCACTAAGGCTTTTCAGTTTGGGTTGCTTCTTATAGCTATGCGGCCCACCACATATGTAACACTTAAACCCTTTTTTGGGTTTTGCCTTGCCCTCTCGCTGCTTTATTACCCGGACCTTGTGCTATCAACTCTACAAGTGCCATGATGCTTA
This sequence comes from Solanum aculeatissimum, assembly GCA_038996855.1. Classification (NCBI taxonomy): domain Eukaryota; kingdom Viridiplantae; phylum Streptophyta; class Magnoliopsida; order Solanales; family Solanaceae; genus Solanum; species Solanum aculeatissimum. Next base: position 5,950 of record JBCEWC010012471.1, on the reverse strand, counting down.
GGAGGTGGCTTCCAACCCTTGTCTTTGCCACCATCTCCCCCACCTTGGTCATGACTACCTCTCAACCCCTCTTCTTAGTCTCTATCTCGCTTGTCATGCTGAGAGTCCGTCAAAGCCTCTACTTGTGTGATAGCCTTTTCGATGGTCCTAACTTATCGATATTCCATCTCTATCCTTGCCCAATTTAATAGTTCATCCATGAAGTGGAACATCATATCCTCATCCGTGAGGTCAGGAATATGGAGAGCGAGAATAGTGAATTCCTTCACATATGCCCATATGTTACCTATCTGCTTCAACTCCCTAAACTTACGCTTCGTCTCATAGATGATATTGTTTTGGAAGAAGGCCTTCTTGAATTCATTCTTGAACTGCTCTCATATGTTAATTATGCACAACCCTTCCCTACTTTTGACTCTTTTCGTTTCCACAACGTGGCCATCTCCATCAGATACAACGTGGTTGTGTTGATCTTTATCTTATTGCTCCTAACCTTTTAACACTTGAAGTAATTTTCAAAGTGCCACAAGAAATATTCCACCTCCTACGCATAATGGGTGCCTTTGAACACTGGTGGCTTAGAAACCTTGATTTTGGCCTCTCTATCTCCAATAATCACGACACATCTCCCATCAACCATGCCTTCCTCAAGTGCCCTCATCCTTGCACCCATGCCCTTCATGGCCGCTCTCATAGCCTCTATCTTGCTTAGTGCCTCCATGAGTCGACACTCTAAAGAAGTGATAGTTTCTTTCACCTCAAACTCCGTAGGATTACGCTTACCCAACTCCGTAGGCTGTCGCTTTTATCAAGGGTGAACTCCTCTAAGGTTTTGAACTTGCCGTCAAACTAGTTTAAGCATTTTCCTAAGATCTTAACTGCTTGTCGTGCGACATCTACTCTAGCAATCCACTCTATTCTGGGTGTGACGTTTTCGAGTTCCTTACCTCGATCATCGTCACTCACTTCAATGGCCAAAAGTGAGTGGGATATTATGACCTCGCTTGGTATCGTCTTGATTGACAACTCCTCATTTCTCTTTGAGTTCTTCTTTCCCTTTGGTGATTTCTTGCCAACATTCGGCCTAATGTTGGCGGCGTTGGTGGCATCAATGTCTCTCTGACTTGACATATTCCCTTAGTAGAACCTGCTCTGATACTTTGTTATCCCAAACTTAGAACTTTCTAAGACTTTTGTGCCGCACTGTGACACCCTATAACTATACTCTTACATGTATCTATGTTACAAGACTCATGCTTACATGTGGGATGTGGATTAGGGTCATAAGAGACTTCTAGCACGTAGCAAAGTTCAAAATTTTCCTATAAATTGAGTTTCTTGTGTTAAATTATACAAGGGTCAACTTTAAATAATCATAACTCTTAGCATACAGAGAATTTGATGTCCCATAACTTACCAAATAAAGATCTTTGAATTATTTTTCCAACTTAACTAGTTTCACTTCATTTGGAGTTAGGAGTAAAAAGTTATGACTGTTTTACTGAAGACTGCCAGAGTTGAGTTAAAACTACAAAACCTATTACGGGTGATGGATTGAAGTACGACCTGTTTGGTATCTTATGGAAAAAAAAATTCCTGCAAATCAATTTTAAGCCCCAGACTTTACGGAATGGTCCCTATGAACCGTGAAATTTTCTATGGGCCGTAAGTGGGCTCATGGACGACTTTTGACAGTTTTTTCTAAAGGGTTATTTTGGTCTATTTCCACCCTTTTAAAGCTTAATGTTTTTATACCTAAACAAGTTTTAAAAACATATCTGATCAGTCTCATTACGCTAAATCACTTCCTCCAAACTTAGAGCAAGGTTTCAAGGGAGAAAAAGGCTAGGGTTTAAAATGAAGAAACTTGAGAAATCTTCAAAGTTGTTCCAATACTCAAACTTTTAAGTATGTAAGGCTAACCAAAACATATATTATGTTCTTCCATGTGCCCATAACTCGAATTGATGGAGTTGTGAATGAATCGAGTCTTCCATGAATGTTTCTTGAAGATTTTCTTAAATCAATGTATTTCTACATAATTTTGCATGAATTACAGTTTTTATGAATTAAATACTTGAAATATATGATTTTACTTTTCTATATGAACCCTAGCATGAATGTAATTTTGCATAAATTACAGTGTTCCCTATTGTCCCAAAAAAGGACTTGATGTTATTATTGTGGATCTACTGATGGGATTTCCTTTACCCTAACAAGGTATTGGATGGATGTAGCAATGACATCGCTTCATTGTATCATCACCGACTCATAGGTGATGGTTGTTGGTTAGAGAAACTCCCAAATAAGCCTTGATAGTACTCTGAGTGGATTGGATTAGATGGTATGTGAGTGGTCATTGTCTAAATTTCATTCTTATATTAGACTTTTAACTTGATGATTGAGTTTCCTACTTTCTTGAGTTGAGCTATTTTAGTTGATGTTATTCTACCTTTATATGTTTCATTATGCCATTTTATATATTCGTACACTCCATGTACTGACGTCTATTTGAGCTTGTATTGTTTCATGATACTGAGACAGATACTAGTCGTCATCAATAGGCACCCCGACTAGACTAGTCGTCATCAATAGGCACCCCGACTAGACTGTCGAGTTATGTTTGGATGTTATTTTTGACTAGTCTCTTTACACTAGTTTTACTTAGTTAATGGATAGACTGTTGGGTCTTTGGCTTTTGATTTTCATTATATAATTATATTTTTTTAAGTGTACTTATTAATTGATGTCTTTCGCTATTAGAATTTGATTGAACAAATGTGTTGAGGCAGAGTGGTTCGCTTGGGGGTTAGCAATAGTCTCTGAGTGCCCTCCACGCCAAGGTACCCTCCCGGGGCATGACAAACTTTATATCAGAGCATAAAGTTCAAGTGTCCTAGGAAGTTTATGAAGCCGTGTTTAGTAGAGTCTTGTTTATAGGTGTATTGTGCACTACACTCTATAAGCAGGAGGCTATAGTACATTAGAAATTGTTACATTTTTCTTATTTTCTGAGTTCATGCGATAGAATTTAACTCTATTAAAGTATCTATTTGATTCGTGTGTTACACGTTTGTACATCATGCCTCCTAAGCGTACTACCATCCAAAAAGATGTTTCAACCTCTAATGTTGAGAATCCCCCACCTGAGGTGTCTACTCAGATGGAGACGAAGGGTCGAGGTTGACCAACTAGAGCCACCGATGTCCTACAAACACCTACTGGTCCACGTTCTTCTACTACATAAGCTAATTTCAGAGGTGCTATCACTATGGTCACCCAAATGGAAGCCGATCAAAGTGAGAATCGAAGATCACAGACTCCTAGTTCTAGATCCTAAGTGACAACTGCTGCACCCAGGCTTGGAGATTTTTTCGGATGAACCCACCAGTCTTCACAAGTTCTAAGGTTGAGGAAGATCCCCAAAACATTATTGATGAGATGTGGAAGGTGTTGAAAGTTATTCATGCGACTAAGATTAAGAGAGTTGAACTTGCTTCCTATCAACTCAAGGATGTGACAAATATTTGGTACAATCAATAGGAAGAGAGCCGAGGTGAAGATGCTGAGCCTACCATTTAGGATGATTTTGAGAGTGTATTTCTTGACCATTTCTTTCCATGAAAGTTGAGGGAAGTGAAGGTTGAGGAGTTTGTCAACTTGAAGCAGGAGGGGATGACTGTTAAAGAATATAGCCTCAAGTTTATACAGTTATCCAGGTATGCTACAGAGATGGTCCATGACATGAGATCTAGATTGAGAAAGTTCATATCTAGCTTGGGCAAGCATGTGAAAAAAGAAGTACAAAGCGACAGTGCTGATATCGGGCATGGACATCTCTAGAGTTATGGTCTATGCAAAACAAATTGAGGAGGATAAAAAGAGGGATAGAGAGGATAATTTGAGCAAGAAGGCTAAATCAATAGGGCATGATTCTAGCCAGTATAAGTAAGTTAAGGGGGACATGTCCTATTTTCAAAAGAGGTCTTCAAATTATGCATCATTCTCAACAAATGCACTAGCTTCGAGTAATAGGTATGATCAGAAATCTCAGGGCTATCAGAATTACAGAGCTCAGGGTACTCAATACCAAGCTAGTATGATTCAAGGTTTGAGGGGGAAACTACCATGTGACAAGTGTGGCAGACTCTACCTAGGTGAGGCCATGAGGGCACAAATGCTTGCTATAAGTGTGGACATACTAGTTTGTAATGATTAGAAAATTTTCAAACTTCTTGATGGTTGGTCTTGGATAGTGTTGTACTGATCATGGTTGAATTTTGGTAGCCATGGATTGTATTTAAGTGGCCGAATTCAAAATAGACTGGTTGGTGACGTAGTGAGGCCAGTTGGGACAGTGTACTTGAAAAGATCATAACTTTTGGTACGAGATAAAATGTGTGAGATGCTATATATCAAATTTAAGCTCTTTGAGTTGTATTCTTAATGTAACTAGTTTCACTTAATTCAGAGTTCGTATGAGAAAGTTATGGCCAAAACAGTGGGACTGCCCGTGTATGGAAAGGTTCTGGAAAAAGGAGAAACGGCCTGAGCTTAAGGAAGACTTACACGGAGGGGTCCACGAGCCATGGAAAGGCTCACGGGCCATGTAGGGGTCCGTGGGTTGATCCATTGAGGGTGGTTGGGTGTTGAACCAAGTCTGGAACCAAGTGAAGTCTCACGGACCACTTCACGGTCCGTGTAGGGTCCCACGGTCCATGAGGGGTACCATGAAATGAGGCAGAGAGTTGGCCAAGGCTTCGGGGCTGGACTCTGGTCCAAGTGTGGCTCAACTGACCATTACACGGTCCGTGTGAAGCCACACTGTCCGTGAGTCCCTCCGTGAAGTGTTCCAGAAAGTCCCTTGAGAGTTCAAGCCGAAAACGAGGCCAAGGCAAGCCAGACGGTCCAGTACATAGATTGTGTACCAGTTGACGGGCACTGTAGCCCTTCTGTGAGATCCTATTTCAGTTAATTAGTCCATTTCATTAATGGTTAATTCATAATTTAATTAGATCCTATGCCCCTTTTTGGCTTTCTAAGGTCCCGTAAACCCCCTAAACCTAACCCTAAACCCTTTTCATTCATTATAACACTCTTCAATCCATTTTGAAATTCTCTCAATCCTCTTGACCTCCATTGATGAAAGCTTGAAGAAATTTGGGGAAGATCATCCTTGTTGTGAAATTCTTCAATTCTCTTGGTCAATTTCAAGGTATGTGGGTTTGATTCATGGATTTTCTTTCATCCATGAAGACCCAAGAACCCTCCTCTTTAAATTATGATTTTACGTTTTAATTAAGGTTGGGTTCTTTAAATTTTGAATTACTTAATTGACTAGGATTATGTGTTGTAGAAATTAGGTGTTTTAAGATTGATTTAAGCTTGAATTTTATGACGATTAAATGGTTTGATGATGATCAAGTTATACATGCCCCTTGTACTCTTGATTTATGCATGCGTAGCATTTAAATGTTGTTTTGAAGGTTGGTTTGACTGGAATTTCTCATGAACTACTCTTCATTTTAATTTAAAGTATGAATCCTAGTACCAATGCTATCCTCATTGTTTCTCATGGCATTGCATGCATGATTCATGGATATTTTGATGAAAGTTTTGATGTGGGATAAGTTCCAAACAAGTTATGACTATGATTTTGAACAAGTACTGGTTATGGCTAAGTTGTGATCACACTAAGTCTTTGATATGGCTCTTTGAACAACATGTGCTTGCACCAATATGATATGACAAGTATGGAGCTACTCTTATGCATGAAGTTTGAGATGAAAGTTTATTTGGCTTTTTAGCCCATGAAGCATGACTATGAAACATGTTTGACCCTTGTTAAGTATGCTAAGAGTATTGAAAGTATTTTTGGCTTCTAAGCCCAAGTATGCATGATTTGATGTTCAAGTGTCAAGTTTTCATTTTAAAAGCATGTATATGTATA
>JBCEWC010012470.1:0-15829 GCA_038996855.1 Solanum aculeatissimum | reverse complement strand
AATAACCCAATAACAATAACCCAATAACGTTTTTATCGGTTCGGTTTATCGGTCGGTTCGATTTTTGCACACCCCTACGTTTGTAAACATGCATACAATTTTTTTTTAAAAAAAATTGGATAAAAAATATCTCATATGAATATTATATCATGTATAAAATATATAATATTTAATAAATTAGGATAAAATGAAAGATATATTCTTAATTCTTTAATCTTTTTTTTTTAACATTAACACATCATAAAAAAAAAAGAAGCATAAAGAATTAAGGATATATCTTTTTATTGAAAGATACTTATAGAACTATTATTTTTTCTTATCTTTCTTGGTAGATTTTTGTTAGCATGTGAAATTACTTTTTTACCCTTGATCGTCCAACCTTTCACATTTCTATATAATAGATAGAAATAGAAATATATCACATATAGAAAGTAAGTTGATTAGAATTGTAAAGGTATTAATAATATAATAATTAATCATGAGAAAATTTATGTATTTTATTATTTTATGCAAGTATTAATTCTTTGATCCCACTTGTGAATTTTACTTGGTATGTCGTGGTTATTGTTTATGCATATTAGTTATGATAACTTTTAGTTATTTCAGATTTTATCACAAAAAATATAAGAAAAAATTATGCAAAATGACAAATATTTATTGATTATTATGTACTTTAGCTATTGTTTCGATTAATTATTCTATGTTGCTACAGTTTGATTAATTATGCTAAAATTTGTATAATTTGATTTCTAACTGTATAAATTCAAAATTTGTGTATGTTTATTCTACTTATTTATATATAATTTGTTGATACATTTGATTTGTATAAGTTATATAATATTCATAGTCAACCTGTCACATTTTTGCACTAAGGCATTTGTATATCTTCTTGTCACATGCTCCAATCAACAACTCTATTTTTCGCATCTTGTCTTCCACCGAACATTCTCACCTTGTCTAGAATCCTTATTTTCAAACATATCTCTCTGAGTATATCATACGTTCGTACATCATCTCATCTCCCCATTTTTATTTTCTGAATGTGAGAGCTTTTGATTAGTCAACATTATGTTTCATATGACATAGTTGACCTCATCACTTTTCTATAAAATTTATCTTAAGTTTAGGCAGATGACACCTTTTTATCACATAAGACTTCAGATGCGAAACTCCATTCTATTTTTCTAAATAATAGATCAAAAATACTTAAGACTATCTCTTTTTTGAATAATCTGTATTTCAAACATCACTTTTATATCAGTCTCAACTATCAAACATGATATTATTATAAAATTTACTATCTTGCATAACTTACTTCAACCCACCTACCAAATGATCTTTTAATAAGAAATGCATTTTTTTTTTTTTTAAATATTTAAAAAATATTTTCTTCCGTATAGAACACACTGCCCGAGTACAAGATTTTTCTGGAGAAGATGCTTATTCCGTGCACAAAAATAAAAATAAAAAAGGAAAGGGAGATGAAATGCCTTTTCCTTGGTGGAGTCCAAATTATTGATATGGCCTGGACCATTCTACAAAGGACGGACAAAAGAAAAAGAAAAAAAAAAAAAGAGGAGAGGGACAGGTGTTGCATTAGTAGAAAGCATAAATTTTTTGTACAAACATGATCACCTAAAAGACGTAAAATTGTATAAAGAGCTTATCACTATATCACGGAGATAGATAAATTATTTTTAAAAAATTCTCAATTCAAATGTATTCATCCCAAATAAAAAAAAAATAGTAGCAAATTTTGTAGATAAAGCGTATCTATGTTGTTCAATTAATTATAAATTTTGCTGCACATACAAGACTTGAAACCATTTTCATCCTATCTATCATGTCAAATTATGCACAACTTTTGTCGTATTGGCATTAGCAAGTTTTATTCGACTATTCACAAGTTTTGTTAGATTGTTGAATTGTATTTTGTTAAATGTTGACAAGTCTTGTCCGGTTGTTAAAAATAATTTTTTAAATCTTTTTCTTTTGAGTTGAATGTTATTCTACATGAGGGTGATTAAAAAGTAAACAACGTTGAGGTAAATTGGGTTCAATGGTGATTTCATTTTTTTTTCATCTAAATGAAGTCAAAATAATTCTCAAAAGAGTTGTAACATGTACGCAAATTAAGCACAACGTGTCGTATGAATTTTTTGAGATTGTAGAGACGTTCAACAACAATCAATTACTTCTTACCTAAGCAAAATTAGAATTTGACTTTTCATGTATACACACTAGCAAATCAATTCAAAATATGGAACACGAAAAAGAAAAAACAATCCATTTGTCCAATAAGCAACATCCATTTTCAAGAGGATGTATCATAAATCACTATTTGAAATCTGTCTACCTTGAAATAATAACCAATTTCAGAAAGTTAAACTAGATTTTGAGAATGGAGAAAATCCTTTTCAAATAATTTAGAATCACATGCTACTTTAGGATTTTTTAAAAACTAGATTTCAACTGTTGAACAAAATAATTCTTTAAGTTCCAAAGGCAAGAGAAATAAAAACACTAGCTGCTTCATGAATTTATCAAACCCGGTTATAGCCAACTGACTTGCTGAACAGACGTCTAATATACACTACCTGAAGTCCACTTGCTAATATAAGCAGCAAATACTCTCCGATTGTGTAAACTATAACACGCTTCTGTGTGCTCTCGTTAGCTGCACCAGATTAACACACGAGATAAGCAGTAGTTGGCATGATGAGGTAACAACTCTGATTTATTCAAGACTCATAACCTCATCGGCAATGATTAAAAAGCAAACTGAAAGAAGCTACAGGGAGATTTTACGTCCATCATAATAAGGAAGTGAAAATTGCGACAAAAACATTAGTAAGGTACAGAAGAAAGCAGATACCCAGAATACCCACTAATGAAATTTTTTGATAATTTTGTTAAATAAAGGAACTTCACTTAACTATTTCCAGATAAGCTGTTGATTAAATTTTAAGCCTTAACTTCTCATTGTGTTTCCATTATCTCATCATCCGTAATGAAGACACCAATAGGAAAGGGTACAAAAATAGTTGGGAATTAGGTCCTTAGAGAATGATGTGCCTCACTAAGAAATCCATTGTGGTTAAAGTCACCACAAAGTCCATCTTTTGCAGCAACCATCTTCAGGACTAGCATTAGTTAATTCAAATGTAAAATAGACGGTTGCCTACTGCTGGCAGTAAATCATTTAACAGTAAATCCACCAATCCAGGTTTTGTGAAATCCCCAGTCTCAATGCCAGCAAAGTATTAACCGCATAAATAATGTTCTGCATCTTAGTAGAAAGGAAAACCATTCCAGTTATATCCATTTCTATAAAGATAACACAAAATTCTTATTGAGGGACAAGACTGGAGTCTTACTATAACGATGACGGGCATCACGTGCTCTTAGGTACTTCTGCTCTGAAGTAACAGACTCCAATGCCTCTCTTAGTTCAGCAATTTTCACATTGATGGGGTCCAAATGTTCTGCACAAAGGTTGGTAAATGTTAAATGAAGAATGAGAATGGACGAGCAGGAAACATAATAATCTGCAGTTAATCCTAGCAATACATAAAGAACATATCAGTCAAGGAACATAATACATAATATCCCACTATCCCAGCAATACATATAAGAACATATCAGACAACCAGTATAATGTGTAACAGCCTCCACAGCTACAGGTGTAGTATATAAGGAATCTATGTCTCATCTTACTCATGGAACCAAATTTATGTAGATAGCAGAAATTTATATTTCTAAAAATATAAATGATAAGACACTAATAAAGCAAATAAGACAAACCATCTTTGGCAAGGTCATGCTCATTGGGAATGTGTCCAATATGTATGTAGAAAGAGACAGTTTCTGGTGTTGAATAGGGATTCTTAAAACAAAACTTGTACATCCCACTACGAGGGGCCTTAAACTCAAATTTATTCCCAGATGTTCCCTTCATTGTGTGTACAACATTTTCTCCAGGTCCTGTCACCTGCATGAGAGTAACAAGACTTGATAAGAAAGTTTAACCTTTCTTTTTCACTAAGAGGTTGCAGAGAACATAAGCAAAGAACATACTAACAACAAGTTACATCTTTCTTTACTCAATAAACTTCCATTAGTAGTCATATCAATTGCGGACAATGGACATGGTAAAGATGTGGAAGCAGTCTGTTTTTTGTACAATAAAAAGTTTTTGATATTACGATGTGCTGGATTACTGTGACGCATTTCTGGTGATGGAGCATCTCTTACTTTACCCAGAGGCGCAAATGAAGGAAAAGATAAAAATTAAATATGTAATTCAAGAATATAACTTACAACCAATTAAATAAATAAAAAAAATTATAATTAGAATAAACATTTATTGTTTACTGACAAGCTCTTCCAGACCAACTCCCCATCAGGATGAGGCATACAGCTTAGTGGCTTGGTGCTAGCACTGATGCACCACCTAAGAGAGACGAGGCACATAGTGTATGTTGCACCTTGCTTCAAGCTTAAGTGCACCCTAGCAAGCCTTTAACAATACTGCCTCAGTGATAGGGCCGATTGAGTGGAATGGGGATTATACATGAGTTTGCAAAGAGAAGAGCTTGTAGTTATTCATGCATGTTAAAATGGGTGCAAGAGAAAAGAAGGAAGAAAAAGGTCAGCTAGAAGGATGCAAGGGTTGTACAATGGGAGGATAGTTCAGAAGTTATGAATGGCGGCCTGTGGTATTTGAAACATAAATTTAAGCTTATGCATAAGATTTCTCATTATGAAATAAAGGTCATTTAGAAGCATCCAGGGGTTGTATAATTGGAGGATAATTTCAGAAGTTATGAATGGTGGTCTGTGTTATTTGAAACAGAGATTTTAGGTTTGTGAATGAGATTTATCATAATGACAATGAATCTAGCCAAGCATCGGAGCAAAAGAAGTTAGCTTTTACAATAGAGATAAGATATCTCCAACTCAAATTAGGCTCAACCATTGAAGATGACAGAGGAGCATGGTGCTCTGTCACAAGCTGTTGGTGAAATTTCTCAAGGAAACTACATGGACTACTCAAACCCCCAATTGAGCAAAACAAAGTCCATGAAGTAAAATGCCTCAATCTAGGTTCAGCAATGGTAGCTCCAATATATAGATGATGGATAAAGTGATGAATGTAAGATGAGAAATACAAAGGGCCTGTCTAAAACAGCAAGGCAAGAGGGTCAATTTTGTTACTTGATAGTCAAAGGCAATGGCTAATTCCTTCAGAAAAAAATTATATACAGATAGAGGAGCTAATCCAAGCACTTGGCTAATTCTCTGAAGCTTAATTTTGTTTGGCTTAGGTACCAAACGAGATGGCTCTGTGATGAATTTAGGATTCATAATCAGGCATATCTCCTATGCTCATTGGTTAGCCAAAGGTGCTATCAATCTATTTGTCAATAAGAACATATCTATGAGAGGAGAATTTGGAAACCATAAAAACTTTAATGACATAAAACAATCTTCTCAGTATTTTTCACTATTTGCCTTAAAGGAAAATCATTTATTATTGGAGTGACATCAACCTCAATTAAGAGAAATCCATATAGGGGATCATGTAGACAACCTTCAATGAAATTGTTATCAAGGTATGGTTGATTGATTGATTTTTCACTATTTCATCTAAATTAAAATGGTTGAAAGGCATTTTCTTGTACTGTGGGATGATTGACAAGTGCAAATAATGAGCAGCAGAGTGCCGCTAATTTCTAAATAAAAAAAAACTGCTGGCAGTATGTAGCGGAAAATCGGGTCATCGAAGCACACAATTCAGACCAACTCAAGTATTTTATAGCATCATACTAAGAAGGGGGGACACGCAATTTTATTACTCTTGAATACTAAAAATAACTTTTGTAGAAAACTATTCTCTTTCAGATGTCCACTTAAAAGATGAATTCAATTTTAGACCTTAAATTACATTTTAACAAGAGGAGGAAACCTTTACTGTCTCTATGAATTTTAAGAGCAATTCATTTTTAGATAAACATATGTCAACAGCAATTTATCAAGAGAAACAGTATAAACATAAAAATTATACATGCAACAGTTCTAATCCTTGTTATATATCAAATCTATACAAAATTCCAAAGAGCAAAATCTTAAAGAGAGACGAGAAAAAATAACGCACATCTTAAAGCAAATTTAAAAAGTGGATCCATAAAGAGCTCATAGGTAATACATAAATCGATACTGAAAAATTGCACAATCAAGCATAGAATAATAAAAAAACCATACAATGAAATCGATGCCTGGATGATCGGAGCTCCAGAAGATGTCATGATCTACGACGACGAAGTTTCCAGAAATCGTATCGTTTTCATAGAGAACGTACTCGTATACGCATTCCTCGTCGTTCACTGTTACCGATAATGCCGATATGTCGCTCACGAAACTGAATAGCAAAATCGCTACCAAAGCGAAGACCTTTGACCGTCTAATTCCGTCTCCGGTTCTCGTTCCCATCTCCGGCACCGACGATGATTTTCACTTTCTTCTCCTTCAAGTTCAGTGAGGAATTGTGAAAAATCGTTTTCGGTGATTTTGGAGCAGATTTTATGAGAGAACCGCGTGGGTGGGTTGGTAGGGGTGGTTGGGGTGTGGGGGATTGGTAGGTGACGTGTTGTGCAAATCGACGTCGTTTTGTTGGGTTGGTTGTTTATTTACTTCGTGTTGTGCAACATTCCTTACAAAAATAGTAGGGGTGTTGTGTTGGTAAATTAAATTATCCTCATTTGTTTTAGAGTTAACTTTTATAAAGCACATTAATATTAGTATCAATAAATCAACACTATTCATAGTTTATAGAGGAGGCATTAGATGATTATGGTTTTCCACCATACTTTATTAAGTTGATAATAATATGTGAAATTATTTTCTGTTAATGTAAATGAAGAGGGACATAGATATTTTGAGGGTAAAAGAGGTTTGCGGTATGGGATCTCATGTCACCATTATTATTTGTTTTGACTATGGAATACTTGTCTAGAGCTCTGAAGAAGATGGCAGAATTATCAGATTTTAAATTTCATCCAATGTGCAAAGATACTAAGCTGACTCACTTGATATTTGTTGATGACTTCTTGTTATTCTGCAAGGTAACTCAGTATCGAGAATGATGGAGACAATAAAATATTTTAGCAAAGTTATAGGATTAGTGGTAAACATGAACAAATTCAATATTTTTTTTTGCAGAGAGGGAGATAAAGTCCAGGGAGCACCTTTTGAAGTTGACAGGCTTCTCAATTGGTACTCTGCCTATGAGATACCTTGAATTGCCTCTATCATCAAAGAAGTGGTGCAAAATGGATTGTCAAGTGTTGATTGATAAAATTACCCAGAGGATCACAACTTCATACTCCAAGATATTATCTTATGCGGGGAGATTGCAAGTGATAAATGTTGTTCTTTTTTCTATCTATAATTTTTAGGGGACAGTATTATACTGCTACAAAGTATATTGAAGGAGGTTGATAGGAAGTGTAAGGAATACTTATGGGGCATGAAAGAGGATACAAAGAAAATAGCTTTAGTAGCATGGAAAAAATTATGTACACCAAAAAAGAATGAAAGTCTTAACGTCAAGAGCTGTAAAAGTGTGGAACATGCAACTGTAGGGAAGTTGGTATAGCGACTTGCTTGTAAAGAGGGTACACTAAAAATTAAATGGGTGCATGATTTTTTTATAAAAGATGAAGAAGATATATGGAATCATATCCCTCCGGCAGATTGTAGCTGGTACTGGAGAAAATTGAACTCGATCAAACAAAGTATGGTTGATTGGTATCGAGATGGGTTGTATTGTTTAACTGAAAATGACACATATTTAATAAGCAGAAGTTATTTCAACCTGATGGGAAACTTGGATAGAGTAATGAAAGTTGATCTGGTGTGGAGCTTCATGTTACTACCTAGACACAGATTCATTCTTTGGTTGACCAATGAAGATAAATTGTTAACAAAAGAGAGAATAGAAAAATTTCAAATCCAAATGGATGATAAAACATGTTGGTTATGTGATGACAACAAAGAGAAATCTCAATTACACATTTTTTGAATGTAAGTGGACAATGAATGTACAAGAAGAGCTGGAAAGATGGTCAGGATGCAGAGTTTCAGAAAATCAGGTGCTATCATGTTTAAAATGGATAAGGGAGAGACATTGGAGACGTTTCAGGAAAGAATTGGCAGCAACAATTCTGTGGGCAAGGATACACACCTGGAAGGCAAGAAACTATAAACAATTAAGAAGAATAACTGCAAACATAGAGTATGTCATTACACAGATCAAGAAGGAAATTGTAGAGAGGATTAAACTAGTAAAAAGCTCTAGAAAAGCATGGAATTGCAATAGTTTAATTCACAAAATTTGTAACTAGTTTACTGTTCTTGGAGGCTCAGGGATGACTAACACTTTGGTTAGGATTCCTAAGAGTGCTCTTTCTGTGTAAATATTGTTTGTCTATGGTAATCGTTCATAATTTACCAAATTGTTTTTTACATATTTTATTCAAGTTATTTTTAGATATAATGTATCTAATCTCCTCTCCTCTTTCACTTGTCCCTCTCGCTGTCTCGTCCTTCTTCTTTTTTGTATCTGCGTTTTATAATGTATTTGAATTTTATAATTTCATGTATTTATGTATTCAGTATTGATTTCATTTGTTTGTGTATCCAAAATCAATTTCATCTAGTATACTCGAAAACTATTTCGTAAGTATATATGGTATTAATTTTTTAATTTGTGTATAGATACATGTATTTGATATCAAAATATACATTGATACATTCATTAATATATCTAGTCTAGACATAGATACATGTACATGAAATCTAAATATGCACATCAAGCCTACCATCACGTTCTAGCAAAAAGAGGGGGAGGAAAGAGAGAGGGAGAGCAAGAGAAGGGGAGGAAAGCGAGCGGGAGATTATATATTATTTTAAAATATAGTGAGATTTATTAGATAAGATAAAGATGTTTGTCTATTATGGTAGTTTTTCTTTGTTTTTTTATCTCAATTAATTTCTATGATCACACCCTGTTTTCATCATATTTAGGAGTGGACATGATATGGTATGATACAATATTTGAAACTTCATTTGGTTATTTCAATTTTTGGTTAATAAAAATATTATTTTATCATCATATCAAATTAATTTGGTGTGGGTTGATATAATTTCGATGGTATTTTGTGATACGATAAATAAAAAATTGTAGTTGGGTTCAGCTAAATAGAGAATTATGATTTCGACTTTTAAAAGATCGTCTTAACTATATTATACTGAGGACATATGTTAATACTATACTATATCGTTACGTGCTAGTGTCTTGGTCATGTCAAAGAATAAATAAAGATTAGTTTAATACACTAAGCTTTAGTAAAAGAAAATTTTCAACCGCCTAAAAATAGCAAAAAGTAAATTATGATATCAGAAATAAATATTCCCAAAGCAAATTTTCAGTGTCCAGTATTCATCAACATGAAGGACATAGAATTAGAGTGACAAATGGACTGAAAAATAGTGGCAGCCAATGCACTAAGCTACCACTATATACCGAATCCAGGAAGGGGCAGTTTTATTCACAACACAAGACTTTCACTGCCCTCGAAAGAAAAAACAAAGTTGGAAAACCAAATAAAAATTTTGAGTAGTGACAGTACATGCTATGTCTTTTGAGCAACTTTCTCTTAACTCTGTGAAGCCACTCTAAGCACTTTCTGCAAATCCAATTTGTGAACTGCCAAAATCAAAAACTGTGTGGTAGGCTCTCATGAATGCATTTCCAAGAACCCTGCAAAAGTAGAAGCTTTAACATATCATACATGTGGATGCTATGTGGCAAGGGATATGATAATCAACTAAACACAGAGTGGGGTCAGACCTTACTCATATGGCCTACCTTGAGCAGACATCAAAGCAGATACTAACTTATGAAAACTAACAATGATCTTACCAGAGGGGACGGCGTGGATGCGCATTTAAAGCTGTAAATCCACTGAGACAGCGAACACCTAGGTGGTCATCAACTCTGATAACATACTGTTATAGAAATTCACAGAGGAAAATAGTAAGTGAAAGAAGTATTGACAACTAGTGCTTGATAAGAAGGTAACATGCTTCTTTTATGCACCTAGGAGTATCGATCAAGTTAAGCTCGATAAAAGAAAAGAGTCGTTTGGTTGGCTTTCATGAGTTTAGCATCAGTCCCTTGTTGGTGCTCAATATCTAATCCAAATAACAGAGAAATAATTCCATATTCAAAGTTGCGATTAGATCAATTCATTTAAAAGAATCCGTTTAGTGTACCAATTTTATCGAAGCAGACAGTCTTGAATTCATAATAGCCTAGATGACCCTCAAAACTTAACATGTTAATATATGCCTAGAAACCTGATTCTAAGGTTTCTGATCTATTTGAATGAACTGTACTGGAACGTTAGTTTTAGTCGTGGAAGCAAGCTTGACGCGAAGAGAAGCACTTGAAACAGTATGATAAATTTGGACTAGTATACATAGACAGGAAAAAGAAGAACAGAAAGTTAAGTTACTAGGTTATTACTGGAGTTGAACTTGGTACTGTTTTGTTCTTTCTACATTTGCAGAATCAATGTGAAGGGGAGCCTTAGAGCTTAGCACAACGGTAAAATAGTCGCCATGTGACCTATATCTCATGGGTTCGAGTCATAGAATCAACTACTTATGTTTGTGTCAGGCACACCCCTAGGGGTGCATCCCTTCCCCTGACCCTGCATGAACGCGAGATGCTTCATGCATCTCAGATATCCTTTTTTTCTCTTTTTGGTGACAAGTAGATTAAGTATCATCTTTCTCCAAATTATATTAACCTCCACTATTCTGTTGATATCGTCTAACTATGTCATCTTCACAACTTCAGATACATCCTAAAACTAACACAACAGCCATACACTAAAATGAAATAGCACAGAAGTATGCATTTAACTGCTCTTACATTGCAAAGAAAATCTCGAAGAGGAAAGAATAGATTCAGATAACGAAAAAAACCTGATCCGGAGTAAGGGGGAAAGACTTGTTCCCAATGGTAAATGTTATAGGTGGCAGGGAAAGAAGATCACAGTTGATAAATGATTTCCCCCCAGGATTAGGTAGCTTCTCACACAGCTTCATCACAAATTAGATGTATTAGTGAAAACATCTGCTAAACTAACAAGAATTCAGAAATAACAGAACTGTCACACTGTTAAAGAAAAACCTTACCTGACTAGCATATCGAAGTGCCCAGTGTTTTGATCTCTCTTTCCTAATCTCTACTTGTATCCAGAACACTACCATCTCACAAAAATTGCATAAAGCATCGTTTGTTGAACTTCGATTTTTTCATTCGGGGTTCATGACAAAATATATTTAGATCAAATGTTTTAGATAATGTTCTTGATCAGACAGTAGTTGAGATGAAATTAAAGAATCTGAAAAGTCTAACCTTACACCTGATGTCTGATTAGATGGACAGACATCAATTCTTTGGCAAATAGTATCTGGATGTAACTGCAGGAGAGAAAAAGGATGAGATCAAAAGAAGAGACACCTAAAATTCTATATTGCAAATCGATGAAAGAACTTGCCCCTGCAATCAACCGTTCCCAGATTGGAGTTCCAAAATCCGAGACAACATTTTTGCATTGCGAACTAACAACTCCTTCAGCTCCAATAGCATGATTTATTTGAGTTAAAATGGTCTGAAATGAGATTCAATAACGATGGTTGAGCAGAAACAGATTCTTGAAAATAAGAAGCAAAATCAAGATAGGTGTAAATACATACAGTTGGACCAGCAATAAAAGATGTTCCTGTATCCACAATAGCTGGACAGCCATACTGACAAAGTCCTGTGAGGAAAAGAAAGAAAAATTACACTAGAAACGTATATGAATTAAGATGCATTATATATAAATTGTAAGTCATATTACCTGTTGAATTGTTTCCTATAAGAAGATCCCCTATCTCAATCTGAAACGATTGAAAGGTCAGTTTGTTCAGGAACAAAGTAGATGATACAAATAAAGTTCTATAAAACATGAACAATAATACGGGTCTCTGGTTATTTACCTCCCAGTAACCATTGTTAGCAACTGGGAAAAATGAATGTAGACCCCTGAAATGAGTCCAGTCCATGCCTCCAAAGAGAATTTCACCAGCTATACTAGACGTAGGATCTCGATTTAGCCAGAATGAGAAGATTGACTTTGAAACTAGTTCCTGAAGAAACATGTTTTGCCTGAAATTGTCGCGCTAAGTTAATGTCCGAAAACATAAGTTACTATGCCAAAAAACTATAATATGAACAGATATAACTTACCATACTGGTGTGACATTCTTTGAATCAGAGCCCTGGAATCCAAGTCCTAGTACTCCATCAAATCGTGCATTCAAGAATGTGAAATATCCCTCGCGAGTTACCTCAGTGAAAACCTGTTGTAATAGATTTATTCAACGGTAACTTGAAAATATATCTAGAACTTCAGCTGCAAAGAAAAAAGATGGCACCTGCTGCTTTATGACAGCACCTCCAACTTTCGTATCGTCTTGGCTGAAGAATCCACGCACTGATCTGGTGCCAAAAGGGATTTTGCAACGCTTCCCTGTCATAAAAAGCACATGTAAACGCGATCAGGATTTCCCTTGAGCTATTGGATCTTTGCATAAAAGTCAATCAAGCATTTAACCAAAATGAAAGTTTTAAGGTCCATTGAGTAGCTACCAATTTTCGTATATGTATTTGATAGTCTTGATTTGTATGTGGAACGAAGATAACATGCAATCTGCATAGAAAATTGATCATTTGAAAAGATAGTTTCATGTTATGAATCTATAAATCCACAACTACTTTACAAGACTAACCGAGAAGTAGCATCTCGAAGATGGCACCCAAAGATTGGAACTTCCAGTATCAAACACAACAGTGAAGTGTTGAGGCGGTGTACCAATACCAATCTCCCCTAAGTACTGGACATCGCGATAATTTTTTAGGTAAACTATCTGCTCATCAGAAGAAGCCAAGTTTCTATTGGAACCCCTCAAATCTTTAACATAGATTCTTGAATCCCTTATGTTATCAAGGTACAAAGATTTCCTTTTTAGCTCAATCCTAACCATATTACCATCAGCGTTTACACTAAAGCCTAAACCGCAGGTCAAATCCCATATCAGAATTGCTGCAAGAAGAACTTTGATCCCCATTCTGTTCACAGCCTTGCTCTCTGGCTTCACATAGCAAAACAATTAGAAATAAGATAAAATCTGGTTCACTTCAATCAAAATACTTAACTTGTAGTACTATCAATCAATCAAATAGACCTCAATCTTGAATAAGTTGGGATCGACTATATGATTTCTCTTTATCCGTCCTACTCTATTCAGGTCATATCAAACCAAATGCAAGTGTAACACAACAACTAAAATTTAATACTATCAACTATAACTTCTAAAAGCTGCATATACAAAACTAAGTAATTTAATATCACAGCAGCAAACTAGACCAACTAGTACCTGACTGAAATTAACAAACTCCAAAGTTCATGCAAAATAGAAAAGGCAAAGACAGATGCCCATTGCAAAATTCACAAAGTTTTTAAATTTATATATGAAGCTCAAGAACTCACAAGTGTAAGAGAAGTCAGCATAGGCAACAAATGAGTCCAAATGTTGAGGAAACCACCTTGCAGTTTCTACTTTAACTTCATGATATAAGCACAACATAAAGTACAAATTTTATTGCACCATTACATAGTGACAACAAAGGTTACTTATTCTTCCACCCTTTTTCCATTTGACTATAGTCTAGTGTGTGTAGAGTATACAGTGAAAACAATGACTTGAGTATCATAGAAGTCTCATTTGTTTTTTCTTGATAATTCTAGTTAAGTAACTTATATTGGTTGCAAAAGATAGTTCCTAGATTTTTTGTTATACTTTAAGTAAAATTAAGTAACTTTTTAGTTGAGATAATATCTCGATGGCTACTTAACTATGAATTTTTATCTTAAAAAGTCACTAACTCTGATTTTTAATCTAAAAGTCGCTCAACAATGAATTTTCTCTTAGAAAGTTACTCAACTTTAATTTCTAACAAAAAAAATCACTACTATAAAAGTTTTACTTACAAAATGACTCAATCTATTTGATTGATTTTTTCACTAAAATATTCTGTTCCTCTTCATTTTTACAAGTGGTTATCTCCTTACTTTCACATTCCTCTGTTTTTTAAGTATTCGCGTGTTTGATACTACCATAGTTTTAAATAGATTTTTTAAAATTTTTTTAGTTCTAAACAAAAGTTTCAAACTTCCATAATTGAGTGATTTTGAGTTAAAAATCAAAACTAAGTGACTTTTTTGAGAGAAAAATTTATAATTGAATGATTTTTGAGTTAAAAAAATAAAAGTTAAATTATTTTTTAAGGAAAAAATTCATAGTTGAGTGATGATTGAAATATTATTTCTTTTGTGGTTAGTTTAATGACCCTAGTATTCTTTTTTAATTTTTTTTTTTGGATTGTTGTTTATCATCCCCTAAAGGAAACAACATTATTGGGCCAACATAGGTGTTTTCCTATCTTTTGGATTTGAAATGAGAAATTTCGCACTTCACACTCAAGCACATAATTAACATTTTCATCTGAAATGACCGTTTAGATGTTTTCATTACCAAAATTTTAGTTAAACTTTCAAAAATGACTAAAAATGGCCAAATTTCTTCTTCTTTCTTCCTAGTTGTTCTCCATAATGGCTTATAGTAATCTTCTTGTTCTTCCCATTTCGTCCTTCTCTTTTTTCTTCCTTCTTCCCTCCTCCTCCTTCTCATCATTATCATCGTTCTCCTTCTTCTTCTGCATCATCTTTTTTGTTTCCTGCATTGACTTCTTCTTCTGATAAAAAATGTCTGATACTAATGAAAATGTGTCAAAAATGTCTTGATACTTGATTTATACTTTGCTCTAAAAATGTCCTTGTCAATTTGCTTTGGTCAAAAATGCCCTTATTAATGATGCTTTGGTCCAAAAATGCCCTTATTGTTACCAAATGGCTCAGAAATGTCTTTCTGAGAGATATTTACATAAATAATACATTATATATATATTTATATATCAAATATTATATTTTTTTAGGGTACTTTTTTTATTACGATCTATAACATATTTTATCTATAAATTACCCTATCCTTTTCTTTCCCTTCTTTTCTCTCTCTTTCTCTTTCTTTTCTTTTTCCGTTGTACTAGTCCTTTTTTTAATTTTTTTTTTCCTTTTCTCTCTTTCTCCTTCCCTATTCAACTTATCATATTTAATATTATATATTGTTATAAATTTTATTATTATTATTTTAATAAATATAATATATTTTCTAATAATGTAAAATTAATTAAATCATATTGAAATATTTAAAATTCACATATAATACTTATAATTTATATTATTTACTGAATTTAAAACGTATTATAGTTATTTATTATTATTTTTTCTTATTAATGATGTTAAATAATTATTATATTAAAAATATATTACTTATGTTCTCCACGTGTAATAAAAAATGTGTATAATACATATGAAGTATCGAATTCAAAATGTATTATAATTGTAATTTTTATTTATTTATTTTTATTAATGATGTCGAAAAATATTATATTTGAATTTTAAATATTTAAACACTATTTAAATTAGTTTATATGTTAATATATTAAAATTGAGTCATTGCATTATATATGTATTTACATAAAATAAATTTTCTAGTTTAAAGAATAGTAAGAACATCATTTGCATAATAT